>JBBIGA010055711.1:0-12681 GCA_037576975.1 Alestes dentex
AGGCTTCAATTTCCTGCTAGTGTCAGATCTATCTGACTATGTCACAGATTTCATTTAAATTTTTAGCTGGATACTGAACAAAATCCAGCCTCAGGGCTGCATGTGTATTTACTGTGGTCAGTTTCATGTAGCAACAAGTCGAGTGAGATAGCTGTGTATCCGAGGCTTTAGCAAATTTGGTCAAGGTTTTCCGCGCTCCCTCTTTGCGTCCCACAAGCAGTGATGCTAAATGTCAGCCGCTGCTCCGACACTACCGTTGTTCCTCTGCAGAGCGTTTATGAATATCCAGTTATTTGTTTATCTGCCTTGCCACATCTGTTCCCCGGTAACAAAATGCTTCACACCAGCAAGGCTGAAAGACAGCCGCGGTCTTACTTTACCCGAGAGCTCTCTCTCTCTTTCTCTCTACCTCTTTCTCTCTCAAGGACTCGTCTGTGCAGATGTTCGCCCGGCGGAAAAACTGGTGGCGTGTGTTTGGCCGGCCATTTCGAGGCACTTTGTGGCTGCAGCTGCGGCGGGTCGGGTCAGCGTGAAGCGCGTAGGAGGGAAAATGGCTCTGGATGAGGCTGCCGGAATTGGGACGGGGTTGATATTAATGCATGCGGGTCCAGGACCTTCCAACGGCAGCTGTGGAGCTTTCTCGCCACAGTGCGATTAGCGCTACCTGATAATGGGAAGCCTCCTACAGCAGGTCAGGCCGCGGCCACACCTGGCCGGGCTTTTGGGTGGCCTCTTTGGAATCTTTGATCATAAATTTGTGTCGTTTACACCATATCTTAGATTGGTTAGCAACCCGCAGAGGCACCTTTTTGATGGCACCACCTGAATCGCAGGTACTTCAGATTCGGCAGCTTTGAGGGCCGCTCGAAGCTTTGATCAATATTCTTCACAAGTGGAAAGTCTCGAATACGCATAATATCTCCAAATTATTCTTTTGTTGCAGGCGAACTAGTCGTGACTGGGGAGGCTTGTGCACATGTTCTTGCGGGCTCTGAACCATACTAACCCACCCACACAGTACAGAGGCGACCAAAAACAGTGTAAACAATTAATTTGGCTCTTTTAACCCTTCAGTGTGTAGCGTCACAGGGTTGCGCCGCCTGACTGCTTTCCATTAAAGTGTACCATCACACCGTCTTCTGACAGCTGATGTAACAATGCCAGATAACGGTGATTCAAGATTACAGTTAATATGTTGTCATTTTTACCCTTGGAGCTTTATTCTTCAAGAACAATTCACAATGCCAAGTAACGGACTGTGGAATGCCTGTGCAAGTGTTACTCATGCAAGTAAAACTCACACAGCAAAGGGCAAAACACCCCTTTAAGGGTTATTTGGACAAAATTGTCAGTTTTGTGCCTCTTTGTCTTCGACAGATTACTAGTCGCAAACAGTCAATGATGTTACACCCTTTAATGGCAGTTTGAAGGCATCTCCCAAACAGACGGTGGCTAATGGGTTTGTGGTCCAGGCATCTTCTGTTTGATTAACGTGTCATCACCGAAACAGATTGGATGAGCTGAGATGGCTGTCGGCTCCTGCCCAGTTCTGGTGTTAATTAGTGTCGGTTCATTCTGAAAGATTCCAGAATGGCCCTGAGATGGGAGGAGAGGGGGATGATGGAGGTGAAGGTTTGTGTGGATTGAAGCTTCATTTGCATTCTGTCTGCAGAGGCAGAGTCGGCTCATCCGAGACAGAGTTTACCCAGAACAGACTCTGACCATGAAGAACAAACACAGAGAAGAAATGATCCATAGTCACAGTTTCTGTATCAGTTCTCTCCTGCTACTCCCGGTCAATTACATTCAGTTCAGTTCGGTTTTATTTGTGGAGTAATATCTACACCAGTCATTGTTCCAATGAAGGCATGACCACCTAAAGTGCATCACTGAAGACATCAGGAAACATCCCCCAGAGCATGTGGGAAAAACTACAAAGAGGAACCAAGACTAAAGTTAAAAATACGCTTCCTAAGAGCATGATTAATAGGAACCTTGGCTCAAAATGAGAAGCTCCTTGGAGGCATGTGGAAGAACAACTCAAAGGAGCCAAGACTCAAAGGAAAATCTATCTAGAAACACACAGAAAAAACACTCGAAAGACTCAAAAGAAAAGCGCCCTGAGAACATGATGAGCAATTGCTGAGAGGAGCCAGGACTCCAAGGAGAAGCTCCTTACCAGCATGTGGAAGAACAATAGAACCAATCAGATGAACAAAGACTCAAATTAAAAGATACATACCAACAGGTAGAAGACCAGAACTAAGGAACCAAGATTCAAAGGCGAAATACTCAGAAGCATGTGGAAGAACCACTCAGAGTAACCAAGACTCAAAATGAGAAGCTCCTTTGTAACAAGAGGTAAACCACTAAGAGGAAACAAGGCTCAAAAGAAAACATTTTCTAAGAGCATGAGGAACAAATACCAAGAGGAACCAAGACTCAAAACCTGGGAGTGGTCCTCCACCCTGAAATATAAAACTGACCTCTGATGAAGAATGCAAAAACAAACATTGTCAACAGACTGACCACATCTCTAACTGTAAATCAGCTACAGTTTATGGCCACTTTTTCATTGGGGTTTCTGATGAAGTGACCATGAGTTGTTGTTATTTTCTATGTGATGTTACCATGTGCTGAAATGTCTCTGCTGTCGTTGCTCACATCGCCATTGTTCCAGAACCAAGGCCTCACGTGTTCAAGTGTTTGGCCCCCACGGAGGTGCTGCTGATAAAGCCCAGCAAAGCCCGTCCCCAGGTTGCCATGTAAACGGATTAGCAGTAGTGGATGTGTCATGCTGATAGAGGGCTAATGAGGGCACGTCTCCGATGGCGTTAGTAGATGCTCTCGAGCTCTGTTGCTATGCATCAGGCCCTTCCTTAACACCAGTCCTAATCAGCAGCCCCTGAGAAGCATCCGAACACTGAGAACCATCTCAGACATGACGGCACGAACCGGGAGGCGGGGAGGGGGAGGGCTCTCTCGAGAACACAACCCGGCTGAGTGGGGGGCGGGTGATAGAGACGCAGGTCTCAAGCACATTTTTCTGTCTCTGTTTTTTTCAAGATTCAAAGTTCAGGGTTACTTTATTGCCATCAACAGCTTTGAACACGTGCATGTGATGAGACGTTTTTCCACAGACCACAGAGCAACATGTAGCAATGTTCAACAAAGTGCAAATTACGACAGAGACAATACCAGCAATACAATAAACAGACACCACAAAACAGCACAGTGTGGACAGGATGTAAACCTTCCGGAGCGACTGCACCATAAGTACGATTATTATTGCACAGGAGGCAGTTACAGCACTGAACACAGCGCAAGGAATGACAGAAATAAAACAACAGACAATAAAGCAATGTAACAGTATAGTGTGAATAAGATAATATAAGATAAACCTTAATTAGTCCCACAAGTGGGAAATTTGCATTGTTATGGCAGAAAGTGGACAGAAAGGTAAAAAGTTAAGACCAGCAAAACAATACAACAGAATGTACATCTGAAAAAAATACATGGTCCTGCTGTGTGTGTGTGGTCGAAACGACAATAAAACCTGCTTGACCTGACTGGAAACAGAAAGTACAGCAATGTAACAGTATAGTGTGAATGGGATGTAAACCTTACAGAATGACTAGTGTTGCACCATAAGTATGATTCTACACAGGAAGACCGTTTGGAGCATTGAACCAGACAGGTGCAGGTGCTGTTAACATAAAAGGTCCAAAGTAATTTTATATTCCTTTTGTTTCTGAACTGTTGGAATTTTTGGCCGTTTTGGAATTTGGTTCCTTACGGCAGCCAAGACGGAGACGTAGCAAAAGGCTTCCTGCCTGGATGTTTCCGGAGTCGGTCTGGTGTTTCAGCCGCGCTCTGGCGGCCCTGGTCCTGCTGTCGTCTCTGTGGTAGTTCCAGCCGACTGAATCATTACATGAGGAGCTGTGCAACACAGCCAAGAGGCAGGTGTGGGTTTGAGTGTGGTGGGAAAATCGGAGGCGGGCGGACATGCATTTTTAACCACTGCGCTACAGGCGCTGATGGAGGGCGAACGTTTTTGTGTTTGGGAATTCTTATGTATAATACCAGTCAAAAAAAATGCAGATTTTTATTCTTGTTAAACTGGAAAGTTGATGAGGGAACAGCTATGAATGAAAATATGTGAAATAAACCCAGTTTCCTTTCTAAGATGAGAGAATCTGTAACATTGCAGGTCTGACTCCTATTAACTGGTTTTTGGTGATGTGTGTGTGTGAGTGTGGTGTGTGTGTGTGTGTGTGTGTGTGTGTGTGTGGTGTGTGTGCATGCACAGTGACACCAGAGCCAGTGCACAGTGGAGCTTTTATTCTCAATGTAGATACATTGCTCTTTAAAAGGGAGACAAAAACTCCACCACTTTGGCTGAACTCTCACCACGGGCTCTCCCCCTCTCTGTCTACTCCCCTCACACACACACACACACATACATATATATATATATATATATATGTGTATATACATATATATGTGTGTGTGTGTGTGTGTATGTGTATACATTTATTAATGTAATATATTTAAACAATATGCATTTAATGGATTTTTTTCTCCTTCATGTTTAACTGAACTACATTATTAAACCCATGGATGCTGCTTGCGCTTTGTTGAAGCAAAAGCTGAGTGAAAGATAAAACAGATTCAAAGGACTTTTGAGTAATCTGAACTCACGAGGAATCCAATGAAACAGTGAAGGCCGTTTCATTGATTTAATGCCTAGTAAATTAAGAGACCTGTTTTCAGCCAAACCCTCAATTACTGTAATAAAATGTTTTTATTGAACTGACCTGCTGCTCTTTATACTCTCTTATAAAAGGAGTAGTTTTACAATTCCTCTCAAATTCTCTCACAGAAATGTAATTTATCATGACCCTGGTTTAACTTCATAAATATCACATTTAAGCAATGTGTAATAAATAAAATATTATTCCTAAAGAGTTCATCTACCCATAATCCAAATGAAGCGTAAATTCGTTTGTTTGCTTGTTATTTTTTTATTTTTGGTGACTCTTTTGGTGACTATATATATTTTGTATTTGTATTTATCTTAAATTAGTGTTTAAATTGTATTTTAATCACAAAATCAATTTACCCCCATTACTCAGTTTGAGTGATAAATATGGTTCACACGAAGCTTTATAAAGTCATGTTTTGAAGTCTAAACATTCTCCACAAGGGGCCGGTCTAAGGACCCAAAATTGTAAAAAAAAAATAGCCCAGAATGACCTCAATATTTTGTCTACGTATGTAAATACAAATTTCATGTGATATAAAATGAAAAGTTTGCTCTTGTAAATACTGTTGATAGGATTACTCAAGAAAATAATCTCTTTAATATTTGATTACTTATAAAATTGATACTGAAAACCCTACATCTGTCACCCCCCTCCCCAACTCATAATAGGACACATGCTGTACTTTTATTTCAAATTGCTAAAGAACAGAGTGTCTTATTAGTGGCCTGGAATTATTTTACTGCTTCACATTAGCTCCTATGAGAACAGAGACCAGTCTGTAATGTTAGCTGATATAACACCATTAGTTTATTCTATGCTCTCTTAAGCCTTGTTCCCTGTTTTTAGCGTTTGTGGTCTCATTCTGGGTTTCTTATAAGGCAATAATAGTGATATTTAAAAGGTGTGCAGAGAAATGGAACAGTACTGGAAGCTGCTTTATGATAGACAGAGGTTTTGAATTTCTGAATGTCAAGAATGGTGTGTTTTGGGGTAAAACATTAATTTGTTGTCTATGAATAGGTACATCTTGGATTCCAGTAAAGTGTTTAGCCCCTGTATTACTCAGAAGATCAGCAGTAGCTGAACCCTTAATGGAAATGTCTGCATACCTCTGCGGTCAGAAGAACGTTGTCACTAGTAGTGATGTGACTCTCTGTCATAGCTATGCTGAAAACTGTGGAACCAGTGGGTGGGCATTGAAAAAATCCATCTACCTAAAACAAGTGATTACTGGCCTGATGTCATGGATAGAATTACTTTTAGAATTAGAATTTTGCATTTTTGTGAGAGAAAGGTTTACATTTTTGTTACAGAAACTCTAAAACCAGAGATTTTTTGAAGGCCTGTGTGTGTGTGTGGATATCACTGGTCGTTATTCAGGCATGTCAAAGATCTGAAGTGAATAAAGGGAACAGGAATAGTTAACACTGCAGCAGTGCATTCTTAAGGTGAAGGCTGTGTGAAGGGCATCTCAAACATTCGAGAACAAAAGACACTGCACAACAATTCCTCCACCGATTTCAGAAATGTTCAGATGTTTCTTATAATGAGGTCCTCTTCCTTGCCTCGCTCCTTCTTTTATGTTCTGTTTGTTCAGCCTCTCCTCTCCGTTGTGTTTGATGGCAGGTTATACTTGGCAAGATGATACGACCCAGCAGGTCATTTCCCGAGAGCTTTCAGCGCTGCCGAGGATTCCTTTACGGCGCCTCAGCACCACCTTTCCAACTTTCAACTCCAGGTGAGTGTGTGAGTCATGTTTGAACTATTATGGTCTTTGAGCGAAGATTTGACTAAACAGCGGTAAATTAATAGGTGGCATCTAAGAGTTAGTGCTAGCGTGGGATGCCCAAACCATTTGTCTTCAGGGGGGAAAGTACAATGTTTATGGTGGGCTGAAGGCCAGAAATACTAAATTATACACAAATCAAGAAGGTGGGTAGTGTCAGGTTTGGGCCTGTTTCCAGGCAGTGAAGGGAGACGCAGACACAGACTTCCATAATCTTTTAACTTAACTTTTTTTCTCAAAACAAAAAGGCACGAGGGCCTAGACACAAACGAAACCAGAGACAGGTCGAGTGAAAACTGAAACAGAAAGTCAGTGGACCAACATCTAAAACATGACTCATTGGAACTTAAATACAATACTAAATAAACACAATAACCAATAGAAACCAAAACTCACTTAAACATAAACACCGGTCAGCTGTAACTAATGAACTCTAAACTCAAATTCGGTGTACACAACTTCAACTTAAAAGTCCACTTCTATAACACAGAAAAGGGCGGCATCTAGTGGCCACCGACAAGGGATGTTACATGTAGGTTTCACAATAAGAATTTATTTTATAACATCACACCAATGTATAACCGAATGAAAATACTGAGGTGCTTGAAAGTTTTAGCATTTAGTATATTTCCTCATAAAGTCATCATCAGATCTTCAGTCCTAGTAGTAAGTAAAGAGACCACAGTTATACAAAGGAGACGAAAATATGCTTTTTCATTTAATTACCGGTGTATATGATCAAATATTGCAGGTCTGTGAGTGTGTGAACCTCTAGGAGTACCAATAAATGTGAAGGTGAAAGTAGTGTTTTCAGGCAGTGGGATGAGGGTGTGAGTGGGTGCCCTGTTTTATTTAAAGAACAGATCTATCCAAGTCTCGTCTTCACAACACATGTTTGGGGAGTTTTCTGAGAACCTTAGTGCTTGTTGTTGATGCTCATCAGACCGGAAAAGGTTACAAAACCGTCTCTAAAGCGTTTGTAGTCCACCAATCCATAGTCAGACAGACTGTGTACAACTGGATGAAATTCCAGACCATTGTTAACCTCCCCAGGAGTGATCGACCAACAAAGACCGCAAGCAAGGCATGTAGAAGTACACGAGGTCACAGAGGAGTACAGGGTAACTTCTAAGCAACTAAAGGCCTCTTTCCCTTTGGCTAAGGTTAATTTTCATGAGTCCACCATCAGGAGAACACTGAACAACAATGGTGGGCTTGGCAGGTTTGCAGGGAAAAAAACACTGATTTGCAAAAAGAACTTTTCTGCACATCTACAGTTTGCTAAAGATCAAGCTAGAAGGCTATTGGACAGGGACACAGATAGCATTTTTAATGCTGGGGGGACGAATCGGCAGTGGCGGGAGGTGGGACTTTGGGGGGGTGGGGCTTGGGGGCGGGCACCAATGAGGCAGCTCCTAGGTCTCAGGACCCCAGATAACACAAGACGTGCTGCTAGGAACTATGTGCTCAAAGCGAACGGTAAATGGAGTGGCATGTTCAGGTTTTCGATTTAAGATAAACGTTGTAGACCCTAAAACAGGAATATGAGTTATACATCACTACATCATCTATGCTTTGGGGTGGGGGACCGATCGAGGTCTGAAGGGGATACCCACCCCCCCACCCCCAATCTGCGCCCATTCTACTGGAAATATAATCTGTGGATGGACAAGACCAAAATTCTGGCTAGTCTAATCAGTCTTCATGGACTTTTGTTTCTCAGGCAACGCTTTGGGTTGCTCTTATTCAGAACAAAACATTTTTTATTCCATTTTTGAACATAAGCATAAGTTTAATGTTTTAAAACTGTTCTTGGTAACAGCTTGGGATGGTCCCAATTACAGTTTCAAAAACATCAGGTTTTCCTAAAAAGTCCTAAAAGAAGCCAGAAAGTTACCCTAACCCAATCCCTCATCCATTTTACACTATATTACATTTAGTATATTTACATTAAATATAGTACATCTTCATTTTGGAATTTTCTAGATTTCTGACAAAATCAGATTTTCCTAAAAAAGTAGATAAAGAGAATAACTAAAAGAGTAAAAAATATTATGCTTGGCCATTGATTTATTGAAGTAAATGATGCACTTTTACACATATGTGAGTGACAAAAGGATGTAAGGATGCAGGTCTGTTTTAAACAGGACCCAAACCGCTGATGGTGAGAAGAAGTTGAAGGGGGACGAGGCTCAGCTTGGCAGGACGTTGGAGAGTTACCTACAGGAACTCGGTTTTCTGCCTCCTGATGTCGCCTCCTCCAAACAGAGCCTTCAAAGAAAGGTGAGGATCAATTAGCCTCTTAGTTAGTTTCCATTCTTCAGGATTAAACTCTGGGAATGCACGCAAGAGGCTTTTTTTCTCATCATCATCATCATCATCACCGATCACATCGGATCACAGCTTTAATATGGAGTGAAATATACTGTCCAAAAGTTTGTAGACATCTGCTTTCTTCTGAAATCGAGTGTATTCACATGGTGTCCCTTTCACTGAAGTAACAGATGGCAGTATATTTCCAAGACCTTTTTTTTAAATTAGTACTTATCTTGGCTGTCTTGAGTTTTAGCACTCTTGATAAATTCAGGAGGAGAGAAAAGTAATTTAAAAAATTCAACTCACAGACACCACAGTGTAACAGTTTCTGAAAAGAGATCTGATCTGACAAAGTCGAAAATTCGATAAAAGTCTGCAATATTTTGTAAAAACTTAGGAGGCAAAAAGTAACTTTTTTTGCCAAAAAAATATATTGTTAAATTTACATTTCAAAAACAATATATCTAAGTAGAGTCAAGACGGTGTAGCACTTAAAACTGGCTTGTGTAATTGTGACTCAATACTCAGATAAAATATTTATAAAGAAACTACTAATAATGAATGATATTCAGCATCATCTCTTAATTCTCACTAATTTCAAGCATTGCAAACAGCTAACAGTTAATAAACCAGTCTGTCACTTTTGTTTCCTTCAAAAGGACTTATTTGGCTCTGAAGACAACATTCCCACGCTTGTCTTCCAAGAGGAAAGAAAATGAATAAAACATTAATCAAATAAATAAAAAACATATCTGCCTTCTTCTGATCATTTTTATAATCATAAATTGCAAATGAACCTTCATCAAAATTTTTACCTTGTCTTGAAAGCTGGTTTGGTAGTTTGCAAAAAGGTGAAGTAAAGTTTTAATTTAAAAAAACTGTCAAAGCTCTGTAAAGCTCTGGTAATTACAGTTACATAGAATTTAAACATGCCTAACTCATACACATTATGGAAAAAAGATCCTAAAAATGTACAAATCTTTTTCAAAAATTGTTTGAAAAGGGTTTTATTTTTTTTAATCGTTCTTGGGATTAAACACGTTACTGTAGATTAACTTGGTCACTCCCCCACAAAACACATTTTTCCATCACACAAAACTTTTCCATCACTGATGAATACAGGACTGTGCAAAGGTTTTAGCCCCCTGTGAAAACCTTACATGCGCAGCAAACACACAAGTTAACATTAGAAGAACACGGGTTCTCCACTTCCTTTGCATGGATTTGTGAAACTCCTGCTTAATGAAGTACTGATTGAGCTGAACCAGGTATTTGAATTATTTGATCAGAACTACAGAGTAACACTGGGCTTCCATGAGGAGGTCTGGGAATGATTAAACAAACATATTGACATATAAAATCTTGAAATTTACTCTATTGATATTATTTGCACGCTTTCTAATATTGGCTTATAAAAACACACTGCTCAGCTGACTGGGTTTTAAATATAATCTTCTAAGACTTTTGCGTGTTACCGTATTAACCGAGGGACCTCCGGAACAGCTGGAAACTTCATGGCTATTTTGAAAAAAAAAAAAGAGACGTCAGGGAGGTCTTAATAACCATAGGTGAAATTAATGATGAATATTTAAGAAAGAGAGAGAGTAAATGTTCTCTAGAGAGAAGAGTCACGTTTGTTCTTGTAGCGCAAAGGAGGTGAAACCAGAGCACAGAAAGCACAAAAACAGCTGTCTGAGTGCACAAAGATGGAAGGAGTTGAAAAGTTCACAGCACTGATGAACAACAGTACCCCATGGAGCTTTTGGAGGCAGCGCGTATATGGTGTATGGGGTGTGTGTGTGTGTGTGTGTGTGTGTGTGTGTGTGTGTGTAGATGTCCACCCTGCTGTTCCAGTGTCTGAAAAAGCCTCACTTTCGGCAGGACCGGGGAGAAGCACTTTATATCAGCTATTCACTCTCACACAGCCAGGGAGGCTGATGAAATGCAATTGGACTTGAAAAAAGGTTTTTATATATATATAAAAGAAACACCCTTGCAAATACATCATCACAGCCAACATGAGGTCGAAGCAAATGTGATTCATACCTTCATACTTTCCATAGTCAAAACTGATCACAGCTTTAATGAAATATACTGTTCAAAAGTTTGTAGACACCTGCTTTCTCCTGAAATCAGAGGTATTAACAGGAGGTCCCCCTTCACTGCAGTAACAGCTGGAAGTACATACCCAAGACAGTCATTTTCTTTATTAGTACTTATGTGTATATAGATAGGAAGATAAGAAAGATCTTTATTTATTCCCGAGGGAAATTTTTTTGTCATGAGAATGTTCAGTGCAACAAGAGGTATAAAGATAAGGCAAGCGAGAATTAAAAAAAGGAAAGACAATAACAATAGTGCAACCAAAAATAAAAACAAAATTATAACATGAAATAGTGTTGCAAAATAAAATACGTTTTTTAATTTTATATTAAAATTTTATATTGTTCTTGTCTCTGTGTCAGTGTGTGTCAGTGCGTTCGTAACATAAACATTTCTGGGATCAATAACCTGCTCTGATTCTGATTCTTGTCTCGGGTGTTTTGCAGAGTTTTAGCAAAGATATCCGAACTGACAAGGTTTTGTCTGTAAAGTCAAAAAGTCTGCAAAAGTCTGCAAAAATTGAATTATTTAGGAGGCACAAAATTTGGCAATTTTTAAAATGAAAAATAAATAATTTAATTTTTGCAGACTTTTGCAGACTTTTTGACTTTACAGACAAAACCTTGTCAGTTCGGATATCTTTCTGGAAAATGTAAAAAGTCATTTAGATTTCAAATTATATGTAAAAAGTCTTTTAGATTTCAAATTATATGTCTAAGTAGTCTATAGTATCCTAGTATCAGTAATATATGGCACTTGAAACTGGCTCATGTAAACACTGTATAAGTGAAATTGAATACTCAGATAAAATTTCAATAAATAAACAAAGTGAATTATTTTCAGCATTATCTTTGAATTTCCACTGTATTACAAACAGCTGACAGTAAATATCCCAGTCAGTCCATTTTTTTCCATGGCTTGTCTTCCAGAGTTTCAGCCCTCAGGATAAATCCAAGAGGAAAGAAAATGAAAAATAAATTAATAAAATGAATAAAAACATGTTTGCCTGAAATATTGTTCCAGAATCACAAATGCTGATGGAACCACCATCAAAAATCTGGCTTTGTCTCGAGAACTTGTTAGATATTTTAAAATTTTAAAAACGTGATGTCAACTTTTGATTTAAAAATGCCAAACAAATTGCTTTCGTAAACGAGATCTCTAAGCAGCCTGGAGTCCTAGTATGTTTCTGAGCAACTGCATCGTTATATATTGGTATTTATTGTATATCTACTTCCAATTGACCATATATATGTACATACACTCCCTGGCCACTTTATCAGAAACCGCTCCCTCATGATCTCACCTGGCAGTGTGAGATTGTAGCTCATCAGTGCTCTAGTCCTTCAAAATGAAGTGGCCAATAATTGGAAGTTGGGTGGTGAAGTGAGAGGGAGCACATGGTGTGTCTAATAAACGAAGTGTATGTTTAAAGTGTGTTTTCTTTTGCCTCAGTATAAAGGTAATGAAATGGTGAATATCATGGATTACTACACGGGGCCCAAAGAGAAACCACATCCGCTGTCCTCCATCTCTCTCCTGCAGCCTCGGCCAGTCTCTCAACGCCCCCCGCCCAGCCCAGAGACACTGTCTGGTAAGACTGCACAACAAATCATTTGCTCCTATGGCAGTATACAGCATTCAGCACCACCAGTATACTGATCACCGCCTGATCATCTGGAACCATCTGCTCCTGGTTCTTCACTGGTT
>JBBIGA010055722.1:0-12680 GCA_037576975.1 Alestes dentex
TGCTAAATAAATATTTTCATAGTTTTGTAACAGATTTATTCTTTTAATAATTTAATAATAATAATTTCTTTTGGTTTCCTCATTTTCAGTTTTTGGTTTCAGTCCAAAAAAAAAAAATACTTCCCTACTTATAATAATTTACTGTATCCACACACTCCTATTGAAGTTGGTGGTGTTTTCTTCAGCCTAGTACATGAGAACACTGGAGCACCATGACGTAGAGCCACACGTGTAAGATGTTACCACTAGTGTTTGTTAAACTGAAACGGAATTAACAGTTAAATATGTTGCCCCTATTTATTCCTTGTTCATGCAGACATTTTTGCGCGACATTCTCATATTTAGATTCCGCCTGGATGCGAATCCTCAGTGCGGATCCAGTAACTTTCAAACAACTTTTATTAAACAGTGCCCAGTGCAGAACAAACCTAAGCGAGCACATGCAGCAGGTGAAATAATACTGAGGCTGCTCTGATTATCAGTCGACCGACCAGAGGGATGCAGCTGCCAAGACGCAGTACTCCTTGGCTGTTGAGGTACTTGGCATGAAGTCTTTAATCCCTGGGGGGCAAATATATTAAAACAGGATTAGTGTGCATTAGTGTGCATGTAATAAAATCATGGGGAGTGACAAACTTAAGTTAAACATTACATTTTCTAAGTTTTTCTATCTGTCTAAATATATAAATCGAAACAAAAATCATTTACCTCATTCTCCTCCTGCAGACTCTTACTGTTTCTTTTCCTGTGAAGAACCAGAACACATTAAATAACAGCATCAGACTGATAACATGAATGTAAGTGCTGTAAGTGCAGGTGTGTCTTACTGGCGTTTGAAGGGTTTGGGGTAGGACTTGTGTTCTTCTTCTTGGTCCTGTAGTTCCTCTTCCACCACGCAGCTCCTGAATGGGACCCAGTGAGTGTTAGAACGGTTCAAAACATTCTGCACAATACAGTACTTAAGAGTAACAGCTGCTCCCTATCTAAAGTAACAATAGCAGACAAGTCATGTCCTTGCCTGCAATGTTATGTTCGAGGATAGGGTTGCAACAATTACATAAACGTCTGGTTCATCCATCACTAATATTCCATTAACTGCCCTCACTGCGGCCCCACTGTCATTCAAAGTCTATGTGACAAGCATTAAACAACATAAGTCAATAAACGACAGGTCTGGTCCGCTGCTCTCCCATTATAGAAATGCCCTCTTTATCAGTGTGTAGAGTAATTGTGTTTTATATGGCTGTTCTTAAAAATACGCCATAAAGAACTGATGTAAATTGACAGCAAAAACCCTATCGTAGTCTGTTGTATTTTTATAGAAATACAGAACAGTGCTATAATAATGTAATGGGTAATAATGATGGATTTTACAGTAATTAGCTGTTATTTGCATAGCATGTTGAGAAAGTGGCCAGTACTTTGTGCAGTCTTGAGCAGCTTCCCAGGACTCCTTGCAGTTTTGTTAGTTTTTGTTAATTTTTGTTCATTCTCAATCTACGGATCATTCCACCAAAGCTTTTTTGTTTTAAAATGTTATTTCAAGCCTGAAGATTATATTTTGCTATTCCCACCACAACAATTTTTTTTTGTTTCGGTTACATAGTTCATCCTGTATTGTGATTAACAGGTATTTGGTTACTGTCATCATTGTAGTGTTAATAACTGGTGTAGGTAATTGCGGTAAAAATGATGCAAATTTACAGCTAAACTTCAACAGCAAGGTATTTCAATTCGGTTTAACAGAATTTAAAAGTGTTAAGCCACACATTGTGGGGCACTTGAGATATTTTTTTAATTAACTTTTTGGTATTTAACCATTTTTAGAAGAAGTACAAAGTTACAGCCTGACAATTGTGAAACAGTTTAAACAGCAAGAAAATACAATGATATTCTGTAAGTAACATAGTTACAAGATGCAAATGACACTGTAATTTATCAACCATAAAATTGCAAAGTAATTTATTGTAATCATTTGTCAGGGTAAAGAAAATGCAGGAATAAAGTACAGAGGAGTGAAGTTCCACAGTAACTCTGACCTGTCAAAGATGCACGCAGCACCACAGTGCTGGAAATCCTGCCATTAAAACTAATCTCTTAAAAATATTTTAAAAAGCATATTAAACAAAATAATCCGTTTAAGGGTCTATTGAACTTGATCAAATAAGAGTATAAAGGTTCTATCGAACTTGATCAAAAAAGAGTATAACGGTTCTATTGTACTTGATCAAAAAAAGAGTATAAAGGTTCTATCGAATTTGATCAAAAAAGAGTATAAAGGTGCTATTGTACTTGATTAAAAAAAAAAGTACAAAGGTTCTATCGAACTTGATCAAAAAAGAGTATAAAGGTGCTATTGTACTTGATTTAAAAAAGAGTATAAAGGTTCTATCGAACTTGATCAAAAAAGAGTATAAAGGTGCTATAGTACTTGATTTAAAAAAAGAGTATAAAAGTTCTATCGAACTTGATCAAAAAAAAAAAATAAAGGTTCTATTGTACTTGATTTAAAAAAAGAGTATAAAAGTTCTATCGAACTTGATCAAAAAAGAGTATAAAGGTGCTATTGTACTTGATCAAAAAATGTATTTTGTCAAAAAACAGTTTAAAGAGACCAAGAGTGCATTGGTGCAAAAATTGGCAAGCCAGTTCTAGACGATTTTATTATGAACCGGAGCCAGTCTGGTTCTTAAGGGCAGCATCTCTTTGCTGGAACACTTGTATCAATAGTGCAGACTGAGATCCCTTTAACAGATGGGCATTTCTTTAATGGGGCCATGTAAAGCCTCCAAGATGGATACAGTTGGATGCGATGACATGTACAAGATCACAAGAATGCAAGACACTAGCCAGTGGCAAAAAGTCTTAACATCAGAACATAACTAAAGACTCTTCCTTAAAAAAAAAAAAAAAAAAAAAAACTTTCAAAACTTCTCTGAAAAGGCAGAAACCCGGCAGGAACCCAGCCAAGTGCTGCTCTCCTTCCCGGCTCTGAGATAAGAATAAATGGGGGACAATGAATCGTTTTAAGTCCGGCTTGCTTAATTAGCTGGGCCGTGGGGTTACTTGATCCGATACCACTCATCCAAAACACTCCCTTCTCCTCCCACACTCTCATGCACCACATCTCCCGCTCCAAGCATGATGTCAAGGAGTATAAGTGTTTTACGGGTGTCACCTGAATTGCGGATCGTGGTTCATGTTGCAGAACCATTTCTCGGGAAGACGGCTGCAGTCAAAGCCATCTGGAAGCCTTCTCCACTTCAGACAGCTGTCGCACTGGACCCAGACCTGATCCGGAACTTTCCTTCACACACACACACACACACACACACACACACACACAAGATCAGGAGATGACTAGAATATACATTTTAAAAAAGTATCTTTTTCTGCCACACTGGACCCAGACCTGATCCAGAACTTTCCTTCACACACACACACACACACACACACACAAACACACACACACACACAAACACACATGCACACACACACACACACACACACACAAGATCAGGAGATGACAAGAATAGAAATGTAAAAAAAAAGTATCTTCTTTGCCAATAGTGTTTTGTTACACACTGCATTGCTGTATAACTCAACTGAGGAACCAGTGTATGTTTCTTGCTGAATGTGTTATCTGTCTTAAATTTCTTACTCATAACTCACTGAAACTAAACAGGTAAATTTATGCTGGAAGAACGATTTCCACATTTAATAAAACGGGATATTTAACAAGATACAAGTAACTATGCACAGTCTTTTTTTTTTGCAGAAGTTAGAAATACTTGCGCCTGTAAAAACTATGTAAAATGTCACAATGATATTGGAATCATAACAGGGTCAATGGATAATTAGTTGATGGATATTTCCATGTATTTGATTACATATTTATTGCACTTCAGTAGAGCAAAAACGTTTAGGTGACTCTAGGCTGCTGTGCTTGAACTAAAGTGATGAAGTACTCACATTAAATCCTCTATTGGAACAGAGCATTTTGGATCCTCTTTCTTGCGTTTGTAGCGAATCTCGTTCCAGTACTCTTCCAGTTTGATGCTGAGGTTATGCATGGTCTTCCTACACACAAACAGACACTTTTAGCAAACCTAAGATCTATATCTGAGGACTTTTTGGTGGGAGACTAAGCAGGATTTGTAAGTAAATGTGCCTATAATTCATCTGTGTCTGGAAAACCACACTTAAGTGGTTTATGGTTTTACCTGTATTTATCTGTGTCATCGAAGTCCTGTTTGTTATGTGTTGGTTGAAGGAAATTGCATTCAATCACACCGATGACACCCACACCCTTTCTCTCTGCCTGCTCCAGGAAGAGACAAAGTCAGCGTAATAGACTAGTGGACTGATTCAATACATAGATAAAAACGAAACTTTGTTCAATAAAAGTGACTTTTGCAAGAAAACATGATTTTTTTTTTTTTACCTTGCGCTGGCAGGCCACTCTCTCATAAGCTTTGATGAGTCTGTTCTTGTGGTACATCATGATTCCAAATTGCTCCCTGCTTTTAGTGTTAAACCCAAAGGTGATACGAATGCGTCTGGTCTGTGCAAACAGTCAAGAATCACGACAGAGTGACAGAGAGAGGGAGCGCAGAACTGTGGGAGCACACGTGTCAAAACACTTCAATACCTTTCAGATTTGACATATTGATAGAGAATCATAAAGGTGTCACAAAGTGATGAAATCAACAGCTGTTTGTGTTCTATGTGAATGTAAATCAGAAGTCATAACGCATTCCATACCACGATCTAGGTTTAAATTAAATGTAGCATCAAAGAGTGTCTCTTAGCTGAATGTTTCATTTAATGATGGGCTGGGGTGGAGGCAAGGGGAGGGAAAACACATTGGTTAATGTTATTTTTCCCCGTGCACTAGTGAATGATGATATAACTGAAAGGAAGAAAGTTTACAGTCACTTTTTGTGGAAAATCAAATAACCAAGAGTCTTCACTCAGAACAAAGCTTGATCTTCTCCTGCATGTTATCTACTGGGTCGAGTTCATGGGGTCAGATAACTTATCTTATCATTTTTAACTGCTGTGTGAGGCGCCAAATTTTCACCCTTGTTATGGCTCCTTTATGGTTCCCTATGGAGACGACCCTGAACGCGCACTATGTTCTTAAACAACAGATCATCTCAAACGCAGAACTCACAAACATAGGGTTTGCAGAGAATAACAACCCATATCTCATGTGTCTTTTGCCATAAAAGGCTCAGACCCGGTTACACAACCTAATCAATTAGTAAATGAAATCACACTAATATTAAAGAAAGAATCAACAACTGAATATACTGATTTTCTCTTACACTTTTTTCAAATACTAAAAGGGAAAAAGTTTGTCTTTTGCTTTAAAATGAGATGGTATGATGAACTTTGCTTGAAATGACCAAGAATATGAATTACTCAGGGCAGCTGTATAAATGTAAGGCTGACTTTAAGGATACTAGGAATGAAGGTCTGTAGTTGTCATTGCCGATGTAAGCCAGACTCTTGGAGATGAGCTGGGTTTTCACTCTCTGTCCTCTAATGTTAATCTGCATCCGTGGCTTTAAGTACAGAATGCTGCAGTATGCCTGCGGAAGAAAAGTTCAAGAAACACTTGAATTGCATGCAACAAAGCTATTACAGGGCACGGAAGCCACTAATAGTGCGTCCACTCACTCTCAGTGAATAGCAACTCTCTGCCATCGAGACACGGCGCCCACCGACCTCCTCGCTGGCGTTCGCTCGGATCTGAATGTCATATTTATCCGCGTCAAAGTCAAATTCTGTCTCTCCACTTGTTGTCCTACAACAGAGAAAGCGCACAATATATGCCTAGAGACAACCAGTAAAAACACACAACCAGTGATTTGATCCAGTCAGTCATCCACTCATACAGCCATTCATTTTTCAACCGCGTGGTCAGAGGTGTATAAACAACGGCCACATGCATCTCACGTGCGCAGGTTCCAGATAATGATGCGAGTTCCGGTGGGTCCCACAGCGCTGATGGCACGCAGCTCGGAGAACAGCTCCTTCTCCGTGTTGTACAGGGAGTAGCTGAGAATGGCATCCAGACTGCCTGCGTCTTCCACTCTGGGGTCAAATGGTCAAAGGCCGGGTCCATTAAATTACGAGTGATGAATTATTCATTATTTCCCGAGTGCTACTTAAGAAATGCTTTCATTATTCTTGTACTGTTATAACTTGCGCTTGTGCAAAAAAAGGAGCACTTCGATGAAAGTGAAAGTTTGGCACTGGAGCTACGAGGTTAATGTAGCTAATTATTACAGATGAGGAAAGTGTGTCATAGTTTAGATCTGCAGTTCTTCATAGTTAATGGGGGAAACCACAGGCATCTATTACATGTTAGACAAATTAGTCCTTCTAAATTTAATACAAAACTAATTTAGCAAATACTGGACAGAAAATATTCCTTTAAATACCACTTTTAGCTCTCTCCTCCTCAAGTGCAGCCAAAGAGTGCATCTTTTTGAAAGTTAAACGTGCCTGGAGGAGAGCAATAATTGTTGCAATTGGCTGGCATCGCTCTTTATATAGAAACTCAGCTATTGTTTCCCAGTCGCACTGTACTACATTTTTAAAATATTCCTTATCTAACAAACATGAATTTGGCTGCACTGGCAGAGTGCTTCACATGCAGAGTACTCCTATGACAACCAGTAAAGTAATGGGACATCTTTTAATCCCAATCAATGGTGTTGAAAACCCTGCCGAAGTGAAAGGAAAGGATACAAGTTTTGCCCGTCCCGTCTGAAGGTGAGAATAGGGACCATGATCTGTTGGGCTTTAATGGCTTGCAGGTAAGACTGGGACAGCAAGCCTATAGTCATGCTGTTTCTGGTCTTAGTGAAGACAATGGCGTCCTTTCCCAGTCGCATGGAACCTGACTTAAAGCCATTGCCGTAGACGCCTACGGGGACATGGTCTCTCACAGCTTTCTTGTCGCTGTAGCCAAAGCTGAAAAAAAACAACAACATTTTCAGGAAATGTGACATTGTTTTATTCCAGTAAGGTTGTTCTTCCACTGTTCTGCCCACATATGTGCTCTGCAAGACCATAATCACTCCAGTACACTCGTATGGGGCTTCCAAGTTTCTTTACGGAACCAAACGTTGATAAAACCTAAAACTGCAGACCATTATTTGTCACGTTACACAATATTCTGGAGTTCAGCACTGCATCCCTCAGCCTAACCGTACTGACAGAATTCACAATTTATGTTTTCTGCGATTAATGTTCTCTCTAAAATATTTAAAAAATCAATCCATTAATGTTCTCTACCTTAAATATCCGGCACGCACTACACAAAACTATCTTATCCTATACACAGCCATGGAAAAATATAAGAGACCGCATCATTTTTTTCCCCCCTGGTTATTGTTAATATTTGTTGGAGTGTGTCTGTGTAAAGTGTGCATCTCACTATTGTTTTATACACTATTGACCACATTTGATTCAAAATACAAAATTTTTTGTGGAGAAAATGAAAAAAGAATACATATAAATAATTTATTATACCTTGGAAATGTTAAACTACACACTTGTTTTTCCAACCGAACAATTAAGATAGTGATGTTACGAGCAGAGTGTGTACGTGTGTGACTCTGTTTCATCCCATCAGAAACTGAATTAGGAGTAAAGCTGCTGGAATACAGACCATAGAAAAGCTGCTCTATAAACACTACTGCACTCACAACACATATGGAGGCATTTCTTATTTTTTACACACACACACACACTGCAATAGTTCAGAAAAGAATAGCAACCTGTGCATTTAACACACACACACACACATTTTTAATGATAATTACTAATTAATATGGTATGTCTTCACTCCCATTAAAGTTCATACAGCAATTATTTAGTGATGGAAACTACAAAAGGCCCCTGTATGCTGTCTTCATATGGTGAACAGCATGTGCCCTTTGGCCTTTTAAAAGGAGCCAGAAAATTCCAGAGAATTCTCAAAGGATGCCCTTCCAGAAGACCCCAGATTTAAAGCTTGGGTTGAGAAAACCCAGCCACTAAGGGGTCCAGTGTCCAAGTAAACACAGGAACCGTGGAACATATGGAGTCTCTGCATGCTCAGGATGTAAATCATCCATGCGGCGTCCACATACACAAGGCATGGTAAACAAAACAATGAGACCATTCATGATGGAGGAATATTAATTAAGTGATACCTGACCATGTATCTATTGGAAAACACTTGGGAAGGTGGAGACATTGGAACAAAGAGGTGGAGATTTGAACATTGAAAGACTGATGTCATTGTAACTTATTGCTAGGTGGAAAGGATCGATGCGCTCTAATGCCAATAAAATGCCCAGCTCGGGTCCAGCTGGGGAGAAGATCCTCCACCGGACCGTGAGGCCGCTTCATTCTTCAGTAAAACAGCAAGCTGCATTTCCCCGACTGCGTTTGATTTTTTCACTTCTAAGAAGTGGTCTCTTAATTTTTTTTCCATGTCTGTATATCATTGGAAGTCCCACCCAACAAAAAATCTGACTGCTTGTATCCCACTACTGCGTTGTCATGATTAAAGCGTGATCATTAACCAACAGGTGAGTGTATGTCATACTTGGCAATACCTAAGCATCTTATGCAGCTTGTCTCGGCTCATGCCTGCCCCATTATCCATGAATGAGAGGCAGTCCAGCCCTTTGATCCGTGTCCAATCTATCCAGAACTGTTTGGCATGGACATCTGGGTCGTAAGCGTTGTCTACAACACATGTAAATCACCGGAGACAGTAAATTACAGGCAACACACCTTGGAAATGGATACATATGGACTGGAACAGCACAAATTACAAAGTGGGAGCAAAATTTGATGTATGATCTCCATACATCAGTTTTTCACTGGCACAAACCTTGCCTTCCCAATGTGTGTTTTTAATTCAGACGTTGATGAAATATTGACTTTAACAACTCACCAATAAGCTCTGCAATGGCACCGAAGGGCCAGGTGTGGCTGGTGGAATTAGTGTGAAGGAATTTTGGATTGAGCTGTAGGTTGAAACGTAGAGAAATAGAAGAAATCGGAGAAAAACAAATGCTATCCAGATGACAATTTATATTTTATAGGAAGGTACTACTTTATAATATAGCCCCAGGCAGTCAGTATCTTACAATGACATTTCACTCTGTGCTATTTTATTTAAAAACAAATTAATTTTAGCTCCGTAGTCTGAGTTTGTACAATTTCAGTAAAATAATAGTAAACGATTCACTGAAACCCCTCAAGAGTTCACAAAGAAAGGAGTCGAGGATTGTCTGCAAGTCGTCTGAAACTTGTAACAACATTATTAAAGAAGTAATTTGAGACAAAAATAGGATGGTGAGATATAAAAAGGTACTTACTGAGCTCAGAGGTATGCCTTTTAGTTTAGGAGTCGCCATTTCTTTATATTTTTTAGAGATAAACAAACAGCATGGTGAAGCTACTCGGCTGTTTTAAAAGAGTCTCGAGACTCGACACCTTCTCGCGCGCCCTTTCTGAGTGACCGAGTCACGGATTCAGTCTCGCGCTCGTTGTCTGGAAGGTGGGCGTGGCACTAAAGTGGGCGGTGTGTCAAAACTTTCGCACACTTTGCCTACTGTTGAAAAGTTCATTTTCTTGCTCGTACTGTTCAGTCAAACATCACGTTGTGTTCAAATTTAATAACGTCCTTTATGCTTCACTATACACTATATGGACAAAAGTATTGGGACACCTGTTTTCAATGTTTTGGTCAGGCTCCTTACTTCCAATGAAGAGTTTAATCTTAATGCCTCAACATACCAAGGCATTTTGGATAACGCCATACTTCCAACTTCGTTGGGACCCAAACAAATCCATGTAAAATGTTGATGTTTCTTATGTTTTATTCACCTAAAACAGTTTGGGGTCAAACTGACCTCAAAGAACACTGATGAGTTCAAAATGTGTACAGGATATTGAAAACATGTTATAACGTGAATGTAGTGTTTAACTCAGTTTGACCCAATAAAATGAGAAAAAGCCATGTAATATGAAGCAAAAAAAAAAAAAACCAGTTATTTATTTAGGGGCGTTAAATGTTGAATGGGGTCAAACTGACCACAAACATAATAGGAGAGTTAAATAAAAAACATAAAATAGTTGTTTTTAAATAAAACTTTAGTTCTCCTATGACCGTCGACAGGAGTGACAGAAGTGTCTTCCTTGGTGGTGAGAGTTTTTACCTGAATATTGCTTTGAGATTTTCTTTTCCAAACTTTTCATTTTTTTTTTCCCCAAAAATGTGATTTAGAGGCTCACGTTCTACAACTTTTTGAATGAAGTTTTCACCGTGCCTTTAATAATAACACATGTAAATGTTCTCAAAAGCACTCTGTGCTGAAAACCACCGAACATGAATGGGTAGTTGCCTGTTCAAGAGGAAATCGGTGGAAATGTGGAAATGTGTTGGTTTTTGTGACATCATACAGCATAAGTTAGCTTAAAAACTATTGTGGGTTTAGTTTGCCTTGATATTGGCTCTTTAAAGAAAGATTTGAGTGCTGATTAAGGATTGATATCTCAGTAAGATTATAAAACACAAGGTATGTCATTCTTACAAAGACAGCCACAGTCTCAAACGCTGATGCTGTTTTTCTCACTGACTAGACTTGAATAAAGTTATTTCCAGCTGACAAATCACGCTCCTTATTTCATATTTAAAACACTTCGAAAGGCAAGGTGTCCCTGACAATTGCCATGTTTTTTTCTTTTCCATCCGAGGTGAAGAAATACCAAGACAACAACATAAAATGAATACAAGGCCATTAAAGATTTTTCATAGGAGAACAGTCAGTGTTAAGTATGTAGTTTACTGTAGAGCAGTAGTGCGGGAGAGAATAAGACAAAACGTAATCATCCAAACAAAAGGATCTGATTTCATGGCACACCCCATCCCTCAAGCTTTGTATTTCTTCTCACATCATTGGGAACAATCCTATACATACACACACACACACACACACACACACACGCACACACACCAAACAGCTGCCAAAGAGTGAAAATAGATGCGTTCTGTCGACTGTAATCCTGAAAGGTCCCTGGGGTAGTCATGACCTTGAATACATTAGACAGCCTCTGTCTGCTTTACTGAAGTGAACGTGGCTGCATTTCAGCCTTGGCCACGTGAATGAAATCCTGAATAGAACCCTTCTCGGATTAAACCGTATGGTGATTGTTTGGCTTAAGCAATTCAAGGGTGGTACTGTGGTATTTCAGGTAGTTGCGAGCATGGCTGTGCAGAGATCTTTACAAAAGCAGCAGTACGAATGCCCTGGGGTGGGAAGTGTGAAGGGGAAAATGTTATCTCCCTGACAGAACACTGGATTTGTCAAAAAGGGCAGCAGATCTAAGGTGCTTGAGCACCTAAAGCCCCTCGCTGTTTTCGTGAAGTTGCACAAAGCCACAAGCCACTATATATATAGGGATGGAGATTGAAAGAGAGGGTGGAAAATGGTCATGTTCAAGTAAAATATGGCTGCTTCTGGTATACCTGCACTAATATTATAAGCGTTAATAAAATGCTCGTGAAATGTAGCATATTGGCTCTTTAACTCTCTAGATTTAGTGTTATGGAACATCGTTATCCTGTGTCAGACAGGACAACAAGTTAGCGTGGAAGTTAGCGTGGAAAATGAGGTTAGCGTGTTTGTGTACTTTTGGTGTCACCACGTCTCCCCTTAATTCTCGAATGAGGGAAGGCGCGTAGGCAGACATCCATTTTTGAATAACTTTTATTCATAACAAAAACAAACAGGCACAAGGGCCAGAAAACCAAACTCAACCTCTAACCAAAAGGAGAAAGGAGACACACGAACAAAACGCCAGCATGAAGGTGGACCGACACTAAGGTCCACCACAAACAAACTTAAATACAAAACTCCAAACACCACGAACCAATAGCAACACCCAAACACTTCATTCACACTACACACAGCTGTAACTGATACTACATAAGAAAACCCGCCACCACTTCATAATAAAAGTTCCAAAACAAAACAAAACAGAAGTCCACACGAAGCTGAGGCGGGTCACTTCTGCTGAAATCACTGGAGCAGTCACTGGACGGTGTGATCAAATCAAGTTTATTGATATAGCCCATTATCATCCACAAGGTCACTCAATGTGCTTTACAGGAACAAAATAAAACATTGCAATAAACCACGAAGCATAAAAATGGTAGGAAATAAAAAAATAATAATAAAAGAAAGCAATACAAAAAGATTACGAGTGCGACAGAAGTGCAGATATTTAAAAGAAGCTGGAGGAGAATAGCGTGTTTTTTGGAGCTACACTTGGTGCAGATCTAATACTGATGGGATTATATACATCAAACACATAAGAGATGTATTTAGGGCCCAAACTTTTAAGTGACTTGTGGGTGAATATCACTGGAGAGTGCCTTTTCAGGCCCACGATTTCTATAGATTCAGATCTTAATTTCCCCATTCCTTTTATGTCCTATTATAAATAACAGACATTCAACTTGAAGAAATGTATATTTGCTGAGCTCCTGCACATATTTTCTGTTAATTATGGGATCTCAATCAGAGAGTCTTCTTCTTTCTCTTTCGGCTTTACCCTTCAGGGGTCGCCACAGCGAATCATCTGTCTCCATTTAGTCCTAT
>JBBIGA010055733.1:0-12679 GCA_037576975.1 Alestes dentex
ATCTAAGGTGCTGAGCTTACTGGAAGTATGAGAGACATTAATTAAATTATTTAAGCACACTTTTTGGTATTTCCTACGTTTCAGTTTAGTTTGGGGGACAGACACAGTCTTGATGTTATAAAACTTAGGGTGAAGCCTAGGTGACGACTTAAGACAGCTCACAGACGGTCGGTTAAGCCAGTTTGTCTGCCGCCTGGCCCCGGCACTGGTTTGTGAGCAGCAACTACCTGAACTGTGCTGCCGGCTAGCTGACAGACTATGGGCTATGCTGCAGGAGATGAGAGCAGTACCCTCCCGCTAGGGGTGGATAGCGTCCCGGGCTAAGAAGCCAGGCTTGCCCTCGAACGTGGACCAATTTTCGATAAATCCCACATTGTTTTCCGAGCACCACCCCTACATCCAGCAATTCAGCGCCCAAAGCCTGCTGTAAGCCTCGGGGCCACGCCGTATTGGGATGGGGCCAGAGCATACTACTGCATCAGACATAGTCTGGGCTAATCTGCACACCTCTTTAACACTAGCCTTAGTGACCTCTGATTGCCGCAGACGAATATCATTAACCGCTACATGAAACACTATCCTCTCATACCTATGGCTAGCTAGCAGCTTCAGGTTCCCTGCGATGTCCGGCGCTCTCGCACCCGGTATACACCTAACAGTAGCTTTTGCTGGAGTCCCTAAAGGAGTAGCTAGTTTCATGTATCGTAGAACTGAATCACCTATAACCAGAGCACTTCAAACAGGCTTCTCAGCTGGCGCATCACTGAGGAGGGCAAACCTGTTTAACACGTGAACAGGAGGAGAAGAGTGGTGCTCGTGTAGGGAAGCTCTCCCGAATTGTCACCCAATTGCCCTGCTCCCCACTGCTGTGGGGGCTCTACAGCCGGAGTGGTTGGTGAACTATCTTCCCCTAAGGCAGCCAGACTGGCTAGCAACACACCTGACTCTCGTCTCCTATCCCTAGTTATAGTCCGGATGCGCTCCTCTAGCTCTGAAACCTTCTCAGTCAGATACGTGACTAACGTACACTTCACACACGTAAACTTTACGCTGGAACTAGTGCTAGTGACGGAGAGAGGGGCTGAACTAAACATGCCACACTCTGTGCAGAGAAGGTGCTCGACAAACTGCATACTGAAACTTACTGTTTGTCGGACCAGTCGTCTCTCGTCAGTGGGCTGGTGAGGTGGAAGACCAATGGAAATGGTGTAATAATCGTCCGAAACGTTAAGTTAACTCACTAGAAGTTATAATTAATGGCTAAAAACAGAAGTACAAACAGACTAGGAGCACGCTTGCACGCTGGGGAACGCTGGTAGCAAGACATGTCATTGCCCCGTGCCCAGAGCTGCGTTTCCCTAATATTCTGGCGAAGGGGTCCGTTGAGAGCGTGACTGAAGCAGACCAGACGTGACAGCTACAAGTAACAGAATCCTTTTTTGTAATATAGAAACCCTTTTTTGCTAAGTGTGTAGATGTGAAATGCATCTTTCTAAAATTGGGCTAATTTTCCATGGCTATCAACTAATTTATACCTTGTCTTCTATTTTCCTATATAGCAAAATACAACGAGTATTAAGTCCTTATTAATACATTGAGGGACTTTTACTATTCACTGGCAGTTTCAATCCGAGTCACTGAAACAGTTATACATTTTCTGCCTGGCTCTCGGTGGTACAGTTCAGTCACTGGCAGTGTCACAGGCACCTGTAGTTGGGAGTCCTTGAGGATGCAATCGGGCTGACTGTCTTTGGGTTATAGGATAGCTCATCCTCTCCGTATAACATGGTCGTCTCTTGCCTTATGTGGCAGAACTGGTGGTTAGTGTTCTCCTCCCAGCGCTGCTAATCCAGTGATGTTGCATTTGCGGCAAAGATGCGAAAAAAATGTGCCTCAGAAGAAGCACATGCTAGCCTTAGGTAGTGTGTGAAACTGGACATGGAACTGGACATGGAAAAAAGAGTAATACATTTTCAGTGTATTGCAGTAATGCTATTTAATTTACATGGAGATTGCTTATCACTTATATTATATTTTATGTACAATAACAAAATATACTGTATATTTAAATCTATTACTCTAGCTACCAAAAGGTAGACTAAACTAAGGGGTTCTTTATGTTTAATATACCATTGTTTCATACGTGTTTTTATAACCATGACAATATTCCAAAGCTGAGTGCTGAAATGATTCTATGATGGGTTCTGAAAATCAAAGGACATTTTTTGGTAGTGAGAGTGTAGTTTTAGATGTCATATTTCTAGGATATTGGGATCAGCAAGAATGTATTAATTTGCTGTATCTCTCATTTTTGTCAGGTCTTCTACCGTGAGATTTGATCACCACTATTGAAAAAACACCAAAATATTACGCATTTTGGATATTCAGGTTATTAAAACAATTAACACTTAAAACACTAATTGTTAAATACCTTTCTGTGTCTTTTCAGAATCAAATAGAGGTGCAGGTTTTTAATTCTTAGTTCAAATCTCCATACATGTGAATAAACACATACATGAATCAGTTTTGTTGAGGCCACAAAGCCCTGTAGCGGGAATCACTTTCGTTTTTTAAAACAATATTCCACCATATTTTATCAAAGAGATCAGAATACAGTTAGTCTGTACAGAATAGTCTGTTAAGTTGGCTAACATACTTTTTAGTGTACAATCTAAGGATGCTCTGAGCTGTGGTTGAAAGTGGAGATTTTCTGGCAGTAAGAAAAGAAATATTAAATAATTAAAATTTAATTTTCTTTGCTGAAATGTATTTTACATTAATACTGATATACTGATACTTTACTGAAAATAAAATAACCTTAAATAGCATCATTAAGTTACACAGCACATTGTATCAGGTGTACTGAAGCTTTTTTGTATTTGTTACATCTTGTAGAGATTCGGCTGAGGAAGCTGGTTGATGAGAGGGAGAGCTTGCTTGAACAGGTAGGTTGCATCACCTCACACAAATGCTGCTCTACACCGTTCCGTAGCAGGCGGTGCTGTTGACTGTGTATGTGTGTAGGTCAGGAAGCTGAAAGCTGTTGTGGTGCATAAGCAGCGGAATGGCACAGAGGAGGCTGTCAGCCCAGATGAAGATGACCTCCAAAATGGACTGGACCCTCAAATTCTTGACTTGCAGAGTAAGACTTGCAGTTTTCCACTAGCATTAATACAACAGCCTACACTTTGTGGCCTAACTGGCATCAGGACTATCCTTAGGGGAGTTTGCAGATATTTCACATAAGGGTTCACTTCAGAATTAAGCTTTCAGCAGGGCTGGCCTGAATAGCATTTTACAAGGGATTGAATATTTGTTGGTAACTCCTAATGAGTACTCTAAAACTCTAAAAAAAAAAAATATTTGTTTTATAAATAACCATAATGTGGGTAAAGCAACAATGTGGTACAACTGCTCGTGCACCATATGCTGCTGTAAGCCACGACTCTCGCCCCTCTTTTAAACACAAATATGAGTTATGCAGATGCTAAGTGAAGCTCAGAGTTGAGTGGAG
Organism: Alestes dentex; assembly: GCA_037576975.1. Taxonomy (NCBI): domain Eukaryota; kingdom Metazoa; phylum Chordata; class Actinopteri; order Characiformes; family Alestidae; genus Alestes; species Alestes dentex. Next base: position 3,515 of record JBBIGA010055733.1, read on the forward strand.
GTGTTTTTGGAGCTTTGTCCAACCCCTTTATTGCACGGAGCATGAAATGTCTCTCATATGTATTATTTGTGAGAAATCTATTAGCTTGACGATCCGTGTAATAGGTGCAGTTGGTAGGCAATTTGACATGGATGCCTTAACTATTTTATTAAACCTAAATTATGTGTTTTGTTATTCTAATGTTCAGTTGTGTAGTAACAGTCACTGACCTTTCTGCTGATTAAATTTGACCATTCCTCAAGCAACAGATGAAATAATATAGTTAACTCTTATTAAGTTGTCAGTGAGTGAAAGTATGAAGTCAGGGTCAGGGTCATGGTTTGTTGTCATGGTTTGTTGTGTGTGTGGTCGTTTGGTGCCTAGGCAACCTAGGTGAGAGTAGTGGGGCTTCATTAGCTTCTGAGCTGGGTTGCTAGGTACCTAACGACATGTCCACCCGTCTTGTGTTTGATTTGATTACTGTTTGTTACTGAGTTGATTGTCTCTGTCATGTGATTGGCTGTATGTGAATGCTTGTGGGTTTAAAAGGCCAGCCGAGCCACAGGGTCTTTGTGTGGTCACCCAGTTACAACCTTGGGTTGGTTATGTTTTTGAGAAGACGACTGTTGTTACTCCTGTTTGCATGTTTTTTTTTAATTCACTAGAAGGAGAAGAAGACACTTAAAGGACTTTCCATGTGATTCCAGCTTACTCTCTAAGTGGCCCTTTTTAGCAGCTTGGTACTTTACTTTTACCTCTCCTGTGTGTCTCTTTCCCTGTGTGTTTACAGTCGTGAGGGTGAAGGTCTTCGCATTAAAGAGAGCTCCATGGAGCTTGGAGTATTGGTACTGGGCTCTGTACAGCAGAGGGCTTGCTAAAACGTCAAGAGAAGAGTCGACTCTGCAGCAGAGTCCCCTTTCCAGTGTTAAGAGTGTACTTGGAGACTTTGTATTGAACTTGAACTTTCTTTATTAAATTTCTGTTTCTTCTAAGCTGTCTTCTGCTAGTGGGTCCACCCTGACATGACAGACAGGGAGTGTATATGGAACCAGAAAAGAAAATATAGCTACAAAAAGAACATTGATTTAATTTTACCTTGAAACTACCCATTATTATTTCTCTGCCCTTCTCTATTTTACATGTTGGAATCCAGTGGTGGCAAAATTATGTCATGATATTTTTAGAATTCTTTATAATACACAAAAAGCCTGTATTGCCACATTCTACAAAAAGTATTTCAAAAACTATGGATTTGTATAATTAAAACAAGAAAATTATTTATATCCAGGGTTTTGCACAGTGCTGCGCCGTAGAGGTCCTTGTGTGTCACGTTCCAAACCATATTCATCTTATTCTTGTTTTTGTTTTGTTTTGTCAATGCAGGAGATGCTAACAGACAAATCAGCGACTTGAAATTTAAATTGGTGAAGTCAGAACAAGAGGTTGCAGCTCTTGAGCAAAATGTGAGTGGGTAAAGATACCAGCAGCATTTATATTAGCATAGTAGAAAAGGACCTCACACTTCAGCACTGGATATAACCAACTGCATACTTAGTTTAGTTTGAAATTACATTTCAAAGCCACAATCAGGAATGTACAAGAAGTTGCTAATGTTTTTTTATTTATTTTGTTAAGATCATTCGGCTGGAGGGTCAGGTGACCCGCTATAAGACCGCCTCTGAAGCAGCCGAGAAAGTGGAGGATGAGTTGAAAGTGGAGAAGCGTAAACTGCTAAGAGAGGTATGCTGCTCTGTGGGTTACACTGCATGATAATCAATACACATATTTTGGTTTTGTAAACAAAACAAATGGGCCTCCTTAGATTTTTTTATTCCCCTTCCACTGGTTGAGTCAAGGAGAGAAGACACAGTGGCCCATGGAGGATTCTGTAAACTGAGAGCTGTGATCGTGCATGCCAAGGAGGCCTCAGTGATGCTAACATTTAGAATTGCAAGGGAGAGGGAGCTTACTAGATATGAACAGAGTTGGGATGTCCACAGTGATTAAAAATCTCTGATAACATAGCTACTTTGCTGAGCATTTATAGTATATATAAATGTGAACCAATTTCCAAGCCACCAAATTAAGTAAAGTAAAATAATTAATACATTTTTGAAAACATTTCAAAATATGGGTTTAGAGTGGCACGACTGTCTGTTTTGGCCCTATAATTGTGAAATCACAAGTTCTTTCCAATGTTGAGCTGCAGCCATCCATGGCTGGGAGTTATGTCAAAGTTTAGTGCATATTTTATATTTATTTAGTTAATTTAACATATTGGAAAACAGTACATATAACTTTTGCTCAGGCCACAAATATATTGTCCAATATGTTAAATGCAGCAAAAAACAGTAAATTAATTGTAATTCCCTATAATTGTATGTTCTCTGTAGAGAATGTGTGCCTATTTTCACTTAGAAAGTCCAGCACCCTAACACTTTGCAAATGACTTTGTCAGACTTAAAGTAACAAAAAAGCCCGTTTGATTATATCAGATAAAGAGAGGTTGGAAAACAGTCATGTAAAGATGCATAATGACATCATGACCTGGGCTTCATGAAACACAAAAATGTAAGATGTGGGCTCTTAAATATAGCAGAACCTTTGCAAGAAAAAGGTGTAGGGAATTTAGAAATTCTCACTGTTGCCTGATTAGTAAGTGCAAGTCTTATATACTGCCCTCTCTCCATTTCCAGCTAAGGTCAGCTCTCGACCGTATTGACGAGCTAGAGGCCAGCAACAGCCATCTGTCCAAGAGAGTAGAGAAGATGAAGGCTAATCGGAGTGCTCTGCTGGCCCAGCAGTGATGCCCGTCTGAACCTGCTGCCCTGCTTTTGTCATCCATTGGCACCAGCCCTATAGCACCCACACATGTACCACCCCATTTCAGAATTTACAATCGAACAGGCCAGGTTTTGCGATGTTAACTGACCCAATCTATGTGCCATTCTAAAACACTTTAAAAGAGGACATAAATTTGCCCAAAATTCAAATGATGTAGCTTTCTGGTGGCATTTAAGGCTCAAAGCCAGTCCAGGACTTGTGCTGGATATTCAGTAGATTCCTAATGAACAGAATGAAAGTCTCCAGAGGAGCATCAAACATGTTCTGGATTTGCAAGATTCAGCCCATGGACTGCACCGCCAATCCCCATGCCCACCAACATATCAACTTTGTGGGTGGGGACTTTAGCTCCAACTTGAGACTAATGCACTTTATCACATGGTCCAGTCTGGACCCTGGAACTATGTGTACATGGAGACAGATGAAGGCAGATGAAGGGTCTCTGCCTTAATCATAGGGTGTTCCAAGGCATGCAGGTGCTTCGTCCATTCACACCAAGTGGTGTAGGCTGGCAGTACATAAATCAGCATTAACTGCTAATTACCCCGCTCTGAAGGGAAAAGGATATAGAGCAAATTATGATGGAAGGCATTCAGCTGACTTCTGCATGCTTGGAACCCAAAAGCTTTTGTAGAAATTGTTGCAAAGTTGGACAGACTTTATAGAATGTTGGCAAAAATCCCATTTGACTTAAAGATAAATAGTGGCATAACATTGGGGTTCCAGTTTCAGTTTCCATTTTGTGGGAGGAAGCTCCTCGTCCAGCTGGTGAAAGTGGGTTTTCTGGTCAGTGGGGAAAAAGTGAGGAAATGCCAAGAGATTCCAGTGGTTTGAGATTTGATCCTTTTTCCAGTGCATAAGACTTGAGTGTTATCTGGTTAAATGCAACACTGCTTCTGATCTATTCAAATATCATTTGAAACATCTCTAAATGTTCGTGTTTTGATGGGAATTCTTATTACGTTGCATGGAATTTCCTAATACAAGATGCACAATCATATTATTACATTTAGCTTGCATTGCAAAGTAGTGTATGCTACTTATAATGCATTTTCTAATGTGCAGAACAAATAGATGGGGTCTGTATTTGCATCAACTGCAATCAGTTTGGCTCCTAGGTTAGCAGTTAAAGTACTTCTGAAATGTCTTTAAATGTCTACATATCTTTCCATCATTCCTTTATGGCAGATAATAAGAAAGAAAGGATCTGAAGCACTAAAGTAATGGGCAGCCATGTTCTATTCGGGATTCATTATGGAACTGTATTATATATCCATTCCAGGAAAGCAGAGCAGAAGCTAGGACCTCATGCATTTGACCAAACTCTGTTGCACACTTGTGTGAATATCTGTGAAATACAGAGGTTTTAAGCCACTTATTAAAGGGTCCATAAGATTTATTTTTTTTAATTTTTTGCTTTTCATGTTTATATGTGTTTGCAGATGTGGTTTAGGCCATGTCAAAGATGTCTTACATGTTAGTACAAGAATATGGACATTATATGGGCACTTTGTGGATGGAACAGACAGTTCACCAGCTTAAAACATCAGAGTCTTTGGGCTTTTGAGGAACAAATGCATTTTTTTGGTTATGAGAAAATGTAATAATGCCTAATCTGTTTGAATGTAATTGACTGCTGCATTGAGTCCTTTAGTGATCCTAGTGATCAAGCCCTGACTGTTAACAGTTTTTAAACGATAACAATACTCTTGTAAGGCACTAAAAATCCTACTAAACAGTATGAGCACATTTGCATTTTTTCTCTCCAATTCCACCTTTTCTAATCACACAATACCACCAGCACTGGGAGGGTGAACTCTAGCACCCATTGCTTCCAAGAGTGTAAACTATTATGCTGTTGGCGACAGATGGCAATGGCATCACCTCTGACAGTTAGACCAACTGGAAGTGCAAATTCAATAACATTTTACACAATCATGGAGAGATTGTCAGTTCACTTCCTGAAAACTGTCATCTGTGGCCAATATTCACAGACAGTTTAAGAAGCCTTCACGATGTCAGGGCCTCTGTTAACCAACGTTAACCATTCTTTTCCAATGACATTCAGCTGTTTAAAACACGTGATGATACTTCAGTTAGCTTGTAGGAATCATGCGTTAGTCTTCAGACTCCCAGTTTAGTAGTGTGATATTTAGGGAGACTGAATTGGTAATGACTAAATTGGTAAGAATGGTAATTATATGGCAGTGTTTTCAACTTGGGACCTTAATATCAGTGAGATTATTGGCCAACCCATGAGTCAGGCCCTTTAGAATTCTGTTCTTCTCTCAAATTGCAGGAAAACAAAGTGTAGCACTTCCTTTTCACATATCAAAGTCATTCCTCTCAAAAGAGAACTGGACATGGACAACATGCAACCATGGACAGAACCTTGGTGGTCATTACTCTCCTTACATAAAGGCTGGTCAGTGTGATGCAACGTAATTAAACACATTCATGAAATTTTTCATTTGTTATGTCTTTTTTGGCCTGGTATGTGTTTATCGTTCCCCTTACCAAAAATGGACACATAAACAGCAGGGGGCAGCATTGCACTGTAGACTGGACACCAACTCCCCTCTATAGTGCATGAACGTCTTTCTTTTTGGCGGCTTTCTATGGGCAAAGACATTCAGATGTACATCCAGGCATGCATGGTGTGCGCCCGATCCAGATCCACGAACCAACCTACCCCCAGAAGTCTCCAGGCTCTCCCAGTTCCTCGACGCCCTTGGTCGCACATCGCACTGTATTTTGTCACCGGTCTGCCGGAGTCGAGTGGGAAGGATACCAAACCTACAGCTGACATCAAACAAGACATCAATATATATCACCTTCTACTGCGTCCACCGCATGGGATGAACTAGGAAAGATGGACAATGTTCAAGAACAATCATGGCCAAGTTCGAGCACTTCAAACAGTAGGAGCTGGTGAAGAGTCAAGGGACACAGTTCTTCCCCAAAGAAATATTACATAATTGAAAAATCTTATTTCCAATCAGGAGGAAATTAGTGGACAGAGGGGTGTCAGGCTGTCATCATGGTGGACAAATTGTATGTGACCCCTTGGCTCTACTAAAATCATGTCATTCCAAAAGGTGATCTGACTGAGGTAAAGCGAGCATAACACACTACATTTGAGATATGGGCATTTAAAATACAGTAGACTAGCGCATGTCTCACACATACATGTGGCATTGTTGTCTCCGAACTATTAATGCCGACACACGCACAGGGTGTAAAGTATCATCACAATCTGTGTTATTGTTGTTGCTATTTTTGTTGTTTTGTTTTTGTTGTTTTTGTTATATTGGAATTGAGGCTCAAAGAAACTTTGTAAGTAGTCTAATATACGCTGGACACCCACACATACATGTAGGCATTCCCCAATCCAGAATCTGACCGACGTGCCAATCATCTGAAATAATAAAACAATATATGAAGGATTTTGGCCTGTGTGATGCCTGGCGTGCTAGCCACACCACGCATCAAGAATACACCTTCTTTTCACTAGTCCACCACTCTTACTCCCGTTTAGACTTCTTCCTTCCCAGCATCTCAATTATGAAAGATATAAAGAACATGGAAATTTATCCAATCACAATTCAAATAGGTCAAATAGACGTTGGAGGTTGAATACATCATTACTCTCAGATCCAGAGTTCCTAGAATATTTTTTAAAAAGAGTATTTATTGAAAAAATGACCTGCCTGACACCTCTCCATGCGTACTCTGGGAGACGGCAAAGGCTGTTATACAAGGTAGAATAATCTCATACTCATCACACATAAAAAGAAGGAAAAAGCATTTGAGACAGAATTGGAACAGGAAATTAAAACCATGTCGCCTCTCAAGAGGAACACCTACTAAGTGAGTTGAAAAAATCTAAAATGAAACTGAAATAATGAAGGGACATAAAAACACAATTTCAAATACAGAGATTACGCCTGAAGAACTTTGAATATAGTAATAAGTCAAGCAGGTTTTTAGCAAACCAACTTAAAAAGAATAAAGAAAGAATAACAATCTCCTCAGTCACAGACTCCAATGGGAAAACAACTCATGTCCCAGAAGAGATTAATAACATATTTAGGGATATCTATGAAAAATTATATTGACCTACTATTAATCCATCCAGTACCAAAAAAGAAGAGCCATTGATTTGCCAAAACTAACCAATGAATAAAACTTGGCTCTGGAATCACCTCCTTCAATAGAAGAACTTTATGATGCGCTATAACAAATGCCTAAGGGAAAAGGCCCAGATGGCTTCCCTGCAGAATTCTACAGAACATTTTGGCCTTTGCCAGCACCAATATTCAATGGTTATTGAAATTAAAGAAACATCCATACTTCCTCCAAACATGAATTATGCAGATATCAATATCCTCCGCAAACCAGATAAAGAACCTGCACTCCCATGTAGCTATCGTTCAATATCACTCATAAATGCAGATCTCAAAATCATCAGCAAGGCACTGGCTAGTGGAATAGAAAGAGTAACACCTTATATAATACATCAAGACCAAACTGGGTTTATTAAAGGCTGTCAGTCCACTTGCAATATTTATCAAACCACTGGCAGCTGCAATTTGGAAAAATAATAATATTAAAGGCATTCAAACAGCAAACTTGACCCATAAAATGTGTCTTTATGCAGACGATGTACTACTCTTTCTTCAAGATGCACATAGCTCTCTTACTGAAACTATAACACTTATAGACAAGTTCTCATCCATCTCTATGCAATCAACTGGAACAAATCAACTGTCCTACCAATATCTTGTCACTTCCAGTTAAATCCAACTATCCCACTACAATCTGGGAACAATATTAGAAACCTGGATATTAACATCTCTGCTAAACTATCAAACTTGACCCGATTAAATCACAGTGTTCTAAAAAGATCGAAGACACCTTCACTCGCTGGGGTATCTGGGGAGCGTAGCAACAATCAACTCTTTTCAATGGTTCCAAATCAACCCCTCCACCCCCCCACCCACCCCCCCATGCTTGGTTTAAGTCCCTGGACTCTATCATCTCACAATTTCTATGGAAATCTAAACCACTATGGATAACAATTACTTTCTGGCCAATAGATTAATTTGTATCCTAAAATGGATTACACAAAACCAATTGGATCTTAACTGGCTGGATATTGAACAAACTGATTCAAATATCAGTCCCATCCTCAGACGACATGACTGCTTTAAGAGCAGCAACATCAGCACATCTCTGGTGGCCTGGTGGGAATTTCTTAAAATGAAAGTGTTCACTGGTCCCATGCAAACTGACACCCATCTGGAACAAACCCAACATCCTACAAAATAAAAAAATGATAAGTTTTATAACTTGGCATAATAAAGGAATTAGACACTTGGAGGCAATGATATGATTTCATTTGACAAAATGGTACAAAATTATGGGATTGGAAAAAATAAGTATTTAGAATACCTTCAACTTAAAAGTAATACAAAATAAATGGAAAATAAAGCGGGTAGACTTGGAGCTCCCACCTGCAACAGCAAACTTTCTAAAATTGCCATCCCAAAGATTACTCTTCAGAATTTATAGGTATCTAGCTGAATCAGAGATAAGTCTATCACTTCCTACCCACAAATGGGAACAGGATTTACTTATCAATCCCGACACTAACTTCTGGACGCAAATTTGCTTACACATTTAGAATGACTCAAAATTCTAATTTGCAGCTAATACAGTACAAAAAACCCACTACACAGGACAAAGGATGTTCCAGGCGGGTATCAGAAATACTAACATATATGTAACCTGCAAGAATAACACACTTGATAATTACATGCATGCTTTCTGGCACTGCACACCGGTCAGGGATTTCTAGCAGAGGATTTGTGAAGACTTATCAGCACACCTAGAACACCCCATCCCAAGCTCCCCCTCACTTTGCCTGCTCGGTGACCTCACTAACATTAATATAGACACAAATAAATCTTACACACTTCTTACAGTACTAACCATTGCTAAGAAAACTATGCTTCTGAATTGTAAGTCAAAAGAGAATTTAACTAACCGATTTTCAAATTTTCTCTAGAAAATGCAGTTAATTTCAATGGTTTGTCGTAAGGTTCCATGACTTTTGTGTACACAAGGCACTGGAATAAAAAAATTTGAGAATTTTATTACATTTTGTGTGCTTTATTGAACATAGGAACACTTATGGTGTTCCCGGTCAAAAATGACCGATCATCAAAAATTAATTAGTAAGACTACGATAGTGTGTAACATTGAGTTTAAGAACATTCCCACACCCCACCATGCTGGTGCCTTTGAGCACACACACATATAAACACACACACACACACA
>JBBIGA010055764.1:0-12677 GCA_037576975.1 Alestes dentex
TTGGTCATACATTTTTTGTAGTTATACATCTGGCCAGTAGGTGGTGTCGTGTGCACATGAAGCTTCGAGTAATGAACCCTTTCTCGAACCAATTGGCTAAAGTGGTTCGAAGCCTCATGAGGCTTCATCTCACCATCACTAGGTAAAAGGTTTTGGTTTATTTATTACTCCATGCATGGGGGTGCTTCTTCAGCTGCCGATGGTGAGCGACTGCTGCACAATTAGTGCGCCAGCTACCGTACAGGAGTGTGCACAATGGGCAGCCTAGACCTGATAGAAAATAGATTTTCAGCGTGAGAAATCAGAGATAGCGCAATTCACTCTGGGGCTGCACAATATATTGTAAATTTACCGTCATCGCGATGTCAACATGCGCGATATACATATCGCAAAAGACTGACTGAACTGCGATAAATGATGTTTTTCCAAAGCGCTTCATATCAACATATTTGGCCAATCAGATAGAGTCCTACTGCCTTATGCCCGCCCCCTAGGAGATGCGAGTGCTAAGCACATGGAGAGTAGAGCTGTAATACTCGGATTCGGCTCCCTCTGAGTCACTCACTACTCTGATCCGGGTGTGTGAGTATTGGAAGCGGACCGGACTGGACTAGGGTGGGCTGCGCTGCCCCGCCTGTCTCGCCTTGGTCTCTGGTGCCGCGGCGGTCGGGTTAGAGAGAGGCGGCCAGGCGTGCTGTAGTTAGCCTCGCCGCTAACTGCCCCGGGAGCCCTAACGGCTCAGCTTTCAACCGCTGAATTAAACTATCAACAGTGCTATTACTAATAAACTGTCATAATCCCTAAAGACTCCGTCACTAAGAACTGTGTATTTATTGGTTGTATTCGGTGGCTAGCCTAAGACAGCAGCTAAAGTTAGCCTCTTGGCTTCTCGCTCAAATTACCCGTTCCACCTTAAATCGTGCTTCTGTTATCATCATTTAAGGTGGAATGGATAGTTCGAGCGAGAATCTGTATTTGTTGTTTTAGTCGTTCTGTTTGGTTTTTTTTACGTCTATTAGTAGTTTGTAAGCTAAAAACATTCCTAGGACCACGCTAAACACTTTTAATAAACATTTGCTGCATTTTAACCCCACTTTCCGAGCTCCAAACATTAAAGAGGCTCAGCTGTGGCCTGAACTGACTCATACACTCTGTATTAACATGAATAAATATTAATGCAGTTTCGGATCTAATCTAATATCTGTTCAAATGAATGTCTGAGAAAAGCAGAATGGTAATGAATGAGAGTAAATTGTTTTTTTACACTGGCTGCACATATGCCCAATTTCTAGCCCCATTTGTGATGTCAGAGTTTGGAATACTATTCTTGCCTTTAAGGCGTTTATATGTAAAAGAGACTCATGTATGTAAATGATCTCTGCTCTGATTGTTTAAAGCCTAGCAAGTAAACCTGCTGGTTTTCCTAGGAGATTGTTCATTTTGCTATTTTTTTCTGGCTAAGAACTTACTATAATTTAAATTATGTTTACATTTATTTAAGATTTAAAATGATTAAAAATTTATTCAGCAATGTTCAATGGTTCGAATGTTTTATGGCAGGCATTAAAAGGCTCTGTTTGAGTAAATTCTTTAAAGAAACATGTTGGAATGGAAATATTGCATTTCATTTTTTTTCTACATAGACTAGTCAGCATCTGGAGTCTAGCAGAAAAACATTCCAGAGCAGAAAAACATTAACACTATAAAGGCTAAGGTTTTACTTACTTATCGCATGTGATATCGCCATCGCAATGGCGATGGAGTGAGGATGAACACACACTTTACTCTGAACACTGTACGAGAGTCTGATGGAGTGAAGATGAACACAAACTTCACTCTGAACACTTTAGGAGAGACTGATGGAGTGAAGATGAACACACACTTTTCTTTGTAAGCTGAATATAAATTAATGATAATCTTTTACCTGACGGGCTGCCATGTGCCTTTTAGTGAGGAGGGGCTTCCGTCTGCCCTCTCTACCATAAAGGCCTGATTGGTGGAGTGCATAAACTATGGTTGACCTTGGATGGTTCTTATATCTCCACAAGGGATCGCTGGACCTTGGTTCTTCTCCGATTTCTCAATTTGGTCGGGCGGCCAGATCTAGGGAATGTCCTGGTGGTTCAGAACTTCTTCCATTTCCAAATAAGGGAGATCAGTGCTTTTTGGGACCTTCTGTGCTCCCGAACTTTTTTGTATCCTTTCCCACATTTATACGGTCTCATTTATAAAACTTTGCGTAGAACTCATACTAAAAGTGTAAGTGCGCCGAAAAGACAAAAATTGCGTACGCAAAGAAAAAGTCAGATTTATGAAAATGTGCGCACGCACACTTGCAAGCAAAATACGTTTTATAAATCGTACTCTACCTGGGATTGTTCGCACGTGAATTTGCCGCACATTCCGCCCTCGTCACGCCCCTGTTCAACCATACATGGTAAAGGCAAATCACCTCATGAATATTTAATCCTCCGATGTAAACCTGAAAAAACGGCATCATGGCAGGGGAAAAGTAAGAAAATTGATCAAACCGAAATAGATGTGCTTGTGGGTGAAGTGGAAAGCCGAAAAAAATTGTTTTGTGGTCACAGTAGTGGGGTGACAAAAAAAATGAAAGGCAGAGTATTACATGGAAGTTAAAAATATGTTCAAAATATTTAAATAAAATGATATACACACAAATACACACACACACACACACACATAATATGCAAGTTTTGCTCACAGCTACACTGATTTTTTTAGGGGGTAATTTTTAAACTTCATACAACTCAATTGTATGATAAATTTCGGTCAAACTAAATAGAATAAATACAAATAAGTGACTTGCACATTAAGATTTACACACTAAATTGTTCAAGCACTAGAGTAAAACAAATTGATTCAAATAAATCTTAACATAGACACAAGCAATTAAATCGATTTTTATGATAGACTATTAAGTTTTATTTCATAAATTTAATACAGTATTATTATATGCAGTCAATTTTATGAATATTTTATTAAACATAGTAATTTATTTACAAATTAACACGGTCACAAATTATTGTTTCAATGTAAAAAGCTAAAACATAAAAGAAAAAGATCTTCATTAGCTTTGATTTGATAAAATCTTCATTATATTTGATTTGATCACATTGTTTAAGTTCATATGCATGTAAAGGTAGGTGAACAAATACTTTCGGCAACATTAGCCAATGTGAGAAAGGCATTTAGTAGCTTAGAACTTTCACTGAGCTGCTTTGTGACATTTTACACAACTTCCTCTCGGAGTGATCTCTGTTGATTGACCACTAACATTTTCCAGCCTGATGAGAATCAGCTCTCAGAAATCTCATTCTTTGTGCCACAATACACTTCCACAAATATGTGTTGTGAAGATTACTTTAAGATTACAAAAAACTGAGTGTTTTGTTGCTCAGTCACCTTAAATATCTATCAAAGGTATTTAAAGCTCAGTCACTTTAAATATCTATCAAAGTAAAATAACACACCAGCCACAGGCATTTTAGGTTTTTAACCATGATCTGAACAAAAAGAGGTTCCCACAGTAAAATCTAGCCTTTTCTGTGAAATTGCATCAGTTCCATTTGCACAGGGCATGACACACACAAGAAAGGCTGCAACACGAGCCTGCAATCCAAGTGTTTAAGAAATCGTACACAAGTCTTGTGCCTGGCACTGGTCTTCTGGCTCCCCTTTTGTGGCTTACCCAGCCATCACAGTACCCTCATACTGCATAATTTCTATTACCTGCCCACTTCATTCACACCTTTGATCAAAGCTTGCTTACCAACCAGGCTGCCTACAGACCCTGCTATGTATAAAAGTTCTTCAATCCAAGCCACAATGAAGCTGAAATGACAACTTGAAAGGTTTTGTGTTTTTTATTGTTTTGGTTACAGGGTGAGTTTTTTTTTCATTTTCATTTTTCTGTAAACATAGTTAAGCAAACAATGAAACATGTATATATGAACGTAACTTTTAATTCATGCGTGTTGCATTGACCACCCCAGTATGGAATCAAACAGGACCTTTGAGGCGACAGATAAATTTTGTTTTCCTCCATAGTGAAATATCTGTGTATCCTTAATTTTCATATATGAAGCTCTTTCCAAACTCTAAACAGTGACACAATCTCTGCTCTGATGTTTTTGGAGACTACTCTTTTTATAGAAACCCCATCCACACTTTAAGCAATGATGGGGTTTCCGTCCTGTGTGGATGCTCTGGTGTGATGTGAGAGAACTCTTATCACTAAAACTCTTGCCACACTCTACACACTGATACGGTTTCTCTCCAGTGTGAATGCGCTGGTGTGATCTGAGAGCACTCTTATCGCTAAAACTCTGTCCACACTCTGAGCACTGATACGGTTTCTCTCCAGTGTGAATGCGCTGGTGTGATCTGAGAGCACTCTTATGGCTAAAACTCTTCCCACACTCTGAGCACTGATGCGGTTTCTCTCCAGTGTGAATGCGCTGGTGTGATCTGAAAGCACTCTTATCACTAAAACTCTTCCCACACTCTGAGCACTGATACGGTTTCTCTCCAGTGTGAATACGCTGGTGTTTCTTGAGAGAACACTTCTGACTAAAACTCTTCACACACTCTGAGCACTGATACGGTTTCTCTCCAGTGTGAATGCGCTGGTGTTTTTTGAGAGTACTTTTATCACTAAAACTCAGTCCACAGTCTGAGCAGTGATACGGTTTCTCTCCAGTGTGAATGCGCTGGTGTGTTTTGAGATTACTCTTTTTACTAAAACTCTGTCCACACTCTGAGCACTGATATGGTTTCTCTCCAGTATGAATGCGCTGGTGTGATCTGAGAGCACTCTTATCACTGAAACTCTGTCCACACTCTGAGCACTGATACGGTTTCTCTCCAGTGTGAATGCGCTGGTGTGATCTGAGAGCACTCTTATGGCTAAAACTCTTCCCACACTCTGAGCACTGATGCGGTTTCTCTCCAGTGTGAATGCGCTGGTGTGATCTGAAAGCACTCTTATCACTAAAACTCTTCCCACACTCTGAGCACTGATACGGTTTCTCTCCAGTGTGAATACGCTGGTGTTTCTTGAGAGAACACATCTGACTAAAACTCTTCCCACACTCTGAGCACTGATATGGTTTCTCTCCAGTGTGAATGCGCTGGTGTTTTTTGTGAGTACTTTTATCACTAAAACTCTGTCCACACTCTGAGCACTGATACGGTTTCTCTCCAGTGTGAATGCGCTGGTGTGTTTTGAGATTACTTTTTTTACTAAAACTCTGTCCACAGTCTGAGCAGTGATATGGTTTCTCTCCAGTGTGAATACGCTGGTGTTTTTTTAGAGAAATCTTCTGACTAAAAGTCTTCCCACACTCTGAACACTGATATAGTTTCTCTCCAGTGTGAATGCGCTGATGTGTTGTGAGATTGCTCTTTTTACTAAAACTCTGTCCACAGTCTGAGCACTGATACGGTTTCTCTTCAGCATGAATGGGCTGGTGTTGTTTGAGGGTATCCATCTCTATAAAACTCTTCCCACACTCTGAGCAGTAATACAGTTTCTCTCCAGTGTGAATGTGCTGGTGTTTTCTGAGAGTACTCTTATCTTTAAAACTCTGTCCACAGTCTGAGCACTGATACGGTTTCTCTCCAGAGCGAATGCGCTGGTGTTTGCAGATTAATTAGTTGGTTAAAACTCTTCCCACACTCTGAGCAGTGATACAGCTTCTCTACTGTATGAATGTTTTGGTGTATCATGAGACTATGATTCACACTCTGAGCACTGGCAAGGTGTTCTTTTTTGTGTTTATCTGTGAGATGATGTGTTAATCAGAAGGTTAGCAGAGGACATTTTCTGAAGACTGGGGCTTCTGAATTATTAAACCTCTCCTGAGATCAGCCGTGTCACATATTCCTCTCTGGGGTCACAGAAATCCCTAACAGTGGCATCCACTGATGTAGTTGTGGAAGTAATTTTGACTGTGTACGTAGATGGGCAGTAGGACAAGAAGACTTGCAGGTGATCATTTCTTTCTGTAAGATAAAAATAAAAAATGAGAAAATTTAGTGCCAAGTGCAACAGAATAGTGAACAACACAGAACCCTTGAGACCCTCTTGAACCTACAACTTGATCAATTTATGACTAAATCCCAGCCACAGATATATTTGAACTAAAAAAGACCAAAATCCCTAGAATAGCACCCAAGATACAGTGCCACCAGAAAGCATTCACAACCCTTAACTTTTTCCACATTTTTTTACATTACAGACTTAATTTAAAAAAGATTTGAATATAGTTTTCTTTTACAAAATCTAGACAAAATGGTCCAGATTGGCAGTGTGACAGCATGGTTTTAGACATTTTACTAAATTCATAAAAAATGTAAATATTTAAACTAATGCTGGGCAATTAGGGATGCACCGAATATTCAGCCACTGAAAAAATGGCAAAAAATGCATTTTCGATTTCGGACGCGCCAGATTGGATTACAGTCAACATGTCTGTCATGCAGGTGCATTTCGATATTTCTAAGAAAGACACAGAAAGCCGTTTGTAAAGAAATTTCTAGAGGGGGTACATCCACAAAGACTTTCTCAACGTTGGGTTTAATATATCATATAAAATCAAAACATCCTGCTTTCCATGCAAAGTATGAAGCACAGAAGAGGCAAGACCCTTCAAGCACACCCATTCTGTCTGTGTTTTTGAAAGGCAAGAAAGTTTTCCAGTGATTACAGTTAATATATGGGCTATGCCAGTCTTTGTTTTAATACACTATTTTGTTATACGCCTAAAGAGAATGTTGTTATATCTTTCAACAGTTTTTAAAGAACTTGTTCTGATTGCACTTTGTTCATGCACTTTTCAGCTATCTTTTAGGCTACTCATAAGTGGGGCCAAGTAAAATATTTTATTTCAAATTTAATTTTATATTGTGCTTTGTTTGAATGCTAAATAAATATTTTCATAGTTTTGTAACAGATTTACTCTCTAATAATTTAATAATAATTTCTTTCCGTTTTCGGCCAAGTGTTTCCTCATTTTCGGTTTTGGTCCAAAAAAATAATTTCGGTGCATCCCTATGGGCAATAATTAAAATGCATTATTATTAAATTTTTTTTCCTCTGTTGTGTCTGGCAGCTTAGCAAGCAGAATGTGAAGCTGGATGCCATGATGGCCAGACACCTTTACAACACTGTAATAGCACAGAACAAACATACACACCTATGATCCACACTGTAACCACACAGAAACAAATCCGTGTGCATGTGCGTGTCTGTGCCCAAGTGTACGCATATGTGTATGCATGTGTGTGTGTGTGAGTGGACATGTGCGTGTACACGTGTGTGAGTGTATAAGTGTGTGCATGTGCCTATGTGTATGTACATGTGCATGTGTGAGTGGGCATGTGGTGTCATAGTTTGTCATGGGATGTTTTGCAATGAGGGTGAGGGGCCACAAACACGCCACACTGGCGCCCAAGGGAGTCTGGAGGCCGCAGGACCCCTAAAACTGGTTTCAGACTGAAGGCGGCACGCACCTCACTTGCCGTGGGGTTTGCACTTCCTCTCAGAAAACAGCGAGTTGCACTCAACGCGTTGCGCTTGCCGCAGTAGGCGTGGTTTTCTAAACTCTCCTGTTTTCTTGTTGTCCCGGCCTGCGGTCAGTCACGACAATGTATAAAAGAAAACCACTAGCTCTGTTAGCACTGCCAGAATACTCTGTCCACTTGATTGTCCATGGGTATGCTATATATGTCAGTATAAAGTGATCTAAATTTAGTAATGGTTTTCACGAACAGTTAACTACATACATGCCTTTAAAAGTAGAGCAGTGAGCTAACAAAGGTCGTGGGTTTAAATCCCAGGAAGCACACATTAAAACGAGAAAATAGTAAACCTCTGATTTAAGTTACATTGGATAAAAGCCTTAGCCAAATGACATGTAATAATAAATATATAATGATCAAAAAATGCTCCATGCAATTGAAAAAATCGTTTGGATGCATATCTAAATTATCTGACTTCATTAATTTCAGATGCCTTGCAACTGGTGACTCCTACACCACCACTGCCTCCAGTTACCTTGTGGGCATCTCCACTGTGGTAGAGATTGTGCCAGATGTGTCCAAAGCCATTTGGGACAGCCTGGTACATGAATACCTGCCAGTACCAACTACTTCTCATTGGCAGGAGATTGCTCTTGGCTTCAAGAGAGGTGGAACTTCCCCAATTGTGCGGGGGCAATGGATGGGAAGCCTGTGGTTGTCCAAGCACCACATAATTCAGTATTTTTATTACTAGGGAACATACTCCTGTGTATTTCTGGTGGTCGTGGATGCAAGATATCTTTTTAGGATAGAGTATGTTGGAGCTTTTTGTCAGAGAAGTGATAGAGGGACCCTTGTTGCCTCCAACTTTGGAGACGCCCTCTCCCAGGTGCTGAGCACTTAAGACCAATGCCTCATGTTTTTGTGGGAGATGAGGCTTTTCCCCTCAGGTAATTGTTGGTCATGACCTGTACTCATGCACCTTCTAGATGGTGTATATTGTTGAATTTTAACCTGTCCTTCTTATTCTCATTTTATTACAAGGATGAATGTTTTGAGGCCCTATCCTGGAAGAAACCTCTCCTGGCCAAGGAGGATTTTCAACTACAGCCCCTATAAAGGGCTGGACAAGAAGACTATCTTTTGCATTCATAGTCAAAGGAAGTTCATCCCTACTGTATGTAATCTAATTTTGATCTTAACTATGTTGGTAAAAGTCACAAGAAGAATACAACATTAATTGTCTGCTACATCACTTTTAATAATAATAATAATAATAATGTTGCTGATGCACATCTTATTACATCTTAATAATCAAAATACATTTTAAAAATAATGAACATTTCTTACAACAATGAACATGAACATCAATCAATTTCTTTGAATTAATAAATGAATGAATCAATGATAAAAGTAAACACTCAACAAATGAACTTTTGAAAACTCTCACTTTGAAAACTCTTCCTTGTGTAAACTTGTCATGAACTCTATTTCAGCCTGACTTCTCCTTTCTGGTGGCTGTTCGAGCACTTTTAAAATTTTGTTCAAAATCTATCTGCCTTTTCATTCCCCGTCTTGACCCCTGTGTATTGGAGGGTGCTGGGGAAGCCCTTGAGGTGCAGGTAGATGGGCCAGGCTCCTGGGATGCAGCAGGGGCCAGAAATAAAGGCTCAGGTGCCAACTCGTAGTCTGGGTGTTGGGAATTACTTCAGTCAAGTAAAGACTGAAAGTTTCATCAGAAGGGGTGCCAGATGATAATGCTGGCAAAGGTCCTGAGGTAGCCTGAGGACTGGAGGGTTTATTCTATGGGGATGGGGACATATTGGAGGAGGTGGCCCTCTCCCTGACATAAGGGTCTAGGAAGCTCATGATTGTGAAGTACTTCCAGGTTATTTTCTGCTCTGCCCCTGCACCACTCTTCTTTTCTCTGACTTCCTTCCTCTCCATAAAATACCTGTCCCTGAGATTTTTCCAGGTCTTTTTACTTTCGTCCTCTATTAAAATTGAGAAAATATGTTTTAAGACAGCCCAACCTGCAAAGGGTCATTTCAGGGAGGTCTCCTGAAACCCTATACCTCATTATTTCAAGCAATAAACTTAAAATAGCCTGTAGCTACCACGTGCTACTTCAGTCATATATACTGCCAACAATAAGCAACAACACACACCTGGCATGCCTATATCAAGCGAAATCTTTCTCCAACATATTGTCTTCCTCTCGATATTGTCGCATTGTAGATTTCTGGACACCCAGAGACTGATAAGAGTAACTTTTTCTCCATACCGGCTTTGTCTGTGTGTGGTTTTGAAGGGGCAGTCTGAAAACTAGCCCACTTCTGTGCTTTGATTCTACTGTTCGTGCAAAATGCGTCACAGCGCGCAGCGGTCAATGACCATGGCGCGCGCACAAGGCCGCCGAAACTGCTCTCGCGCCATGCAAGCCATAGAATATAATGGGCTCCAGAGCAAAGCGCAGCGCATGCCACGTTCGGTGTGAAACCCGCTTAAGCGGGCATTTAATTGCGATAAATCGTAAGGATATTCTGCGATTAATCACGCTTAAGCACATTGTTATACACAAAATTAATCAATTAAAAAGTACTGTATTGCACATTTTTAACTACTGCTCTACGAACAAAAGCACAAGAACATTTGGTTTAAAAATGCGGTGCTTGGGGCGGCCAACAGGGTGACAATGATTCACCGTGGGGTGGCCGGGGCATGGACTCCACCCTTGCCAATAGCTTGCGCACTACTCCTCGCAAAGAGAAGAGAAAATTATAGGAGAGAAAGGAAGCAGTCTTTGGTGCAAATCCCCAAAGCTGTACAAGCTACCCCAAAATAGAAAAGCTAAAATTCAAATCTTTCTACACAGAGCAGGCTATCAATCATTCACACCGACTCTGTTACAATAATTTACACCTTTTCAGTTTTTGTCTGCATATCTTTCTAGCAACACCTGACATACATTTGCAAATATACCCTATCTGAGACAAATAGCAGGCTATCATCCACACCCATTCTGTCACCTACCATAACAAAGACATGCATACTAATTATAAAATACAAAAGTATTTTAGTCATATGATCATCTGACCAGCAAAAGACTAAATGTAGCTTCATTCTCCCTATAAGCTAACCGAAAAGGCATGTTGCATGATTAGCCTATTTAGCCTAATGTTAGCAGATTAACATACTGTAAACACAACTCTGAGCATGTGACATGGATTTTAGCCATATGATCATCTGACCAGCAAGAGACTAGATGTAGCTTCATTCTCCCTATAAGTTAACCGAAAAAGCACTAACAGCAGCTAGTAAAACAGATACTAGGCTACTAACTAGGGCTTCACGATATTAGGAAAACATGCGATATGCGATAATGTTGTTGAATATTATGATGGCGATATCACATGTGATAAGTAAGTTAAAACTTAGTGTTAATGTTTTTCTGCTTTGGATTTGCTGGTACCATAGACTCCAGATGCTGACTTGTCTATGCAGAAAAACACGTTTTGTTTTTTTTTTTAAGAATTTACTTAAACAGAGCATTTTAATACCTCCCATAAAACATTTGAGCCATTGAAGACTGTTGAAAAAAAAATCTAAAAATATTTGTTAAATAATCTTAAATAAATGTAAACATAATTTAAATTATAAAACGGCTAGAAATTGGGCATTAGACCTGAAACTGCATTAATATTTATTCATATTAATACAGAGTGTATGAGCGGGTCAGTTCATGCCACAGCTGAGCCTCTTTAATGTTTGGAGCTCAGAAAGTGTTTAGCATGGTCCTAAGAATATTTTTTAGCTTACAAACTACTAATAAAGGTAAAAAAAACCCCAAACAGAACGACAAACACAACAAATAAGGGTGATGTCAGCTTCTTGCTTGAATGATCCGTTCCACCTTAAATGAAGAAAACAGAAGCACGATTTGAGGTGGAACAGGTAATTCGAGCGAGAAGCTTAGAGGCCAACTTTAGCTGCCGTCTTAAGCTAGCCACCAAATACAACCGATAAATACATGGTTCTGAGTGACAGTCATTAGAGATTAATTATGACAGTTTATTAGTAATAGCATTGTTAATTATAGTTTAATACAGCGCTTGAAAGCTGAACCGTTAGGGCTCCCTGGGGCACTTAGCGGCTAGGCTAAATACAGCCCGTCTGGCCGCGGTGGTGGAAATGAGCTGCTATAGTGGACTCCTTGTGTCCATTAGAACCGAAAATAGCCCAGCAGGCGACTCTGAATCGCTCAGAATCTGTTTGCACTCCTGAAGCACATAGGCGAGTCAGTGAATCCGCCGGTTAACTTCCAAAACTGACTCAAGTGACTCACACACCTGGATCAGTTGTGAGTGACTCAGAGGGAGCCGAATCCTAAAAAGGATCCAAGTATTACAGCTCTACTCTCCATGTGCTTAGCACTAGCATCTACTAGGAGGCAGGCAGTAGGACTCAATCTGATTGGCCAAATATGTTGATATGAAGCACTTTGGAAAAACATTTATCGCAGTTCAGTCAGTCTTTTGCGATACATTTATCACGCATGTTGATATCGCGATGACGGTAAATTTACAATATATCGTGCAGCCTTACTACTTACTCATCGGAATTATCTTCGACAGGATCAAGACGAAACTCTACGTGCATCTGTTCATCATCACTGCAATCACTGGATAAAACGTTTTCCCGTGTGTGCAAAAAGACCAGACCATGTGCCTTTGTTAACGGGGCCCCTTCACTGCCACCTGCTACACAATGAGCCAATCACGCTACTGCTATTCAGCTTTTCAGATTGGTGTTTTCCATCTGAATAGCTAAGGGACACGTCATTAACAGGCTGCTGCTGTCTGGGGCACAAAAAATCTCAATTTCTTTGTATTTTATCGATAGATTTTATTTTAAAACATATATACACTACTCACAAAAAGTTAGGGATATTGTTATTTACATGAGTGCTTTTCCTTAGTTTTCATTAGTTTAATATTTATTACCCCAAAAATTTACACAATAACAAGGATGGCCCCAAATAACAAAAATTGACAATGTCAGTAGCGGGTGTTTCCACCATTTGCCGCAATGACAGCTTGACAGCGACGTCTCATGCTCCTCACTAGCCTCAT
>JBBIGA010055822.1:0-12674 GCA_037576975.1 Alestes dentex
AGAGAGGGAGAGAGAGAGAGAGAGAGAGAGGGAGAGAGGGAGAGAGAGAGAGAGAGAGAGAGAGAGAGAGAGAGAGAAATTAATTAATTAATATGGTTTTGAGCATGTAGACCGATCTGGCCACAGGTACTTTGTAAAATGAAGAGGAGAAAGGCTGCTTGTCTCAGTGAACAGAAAGTTTAAGTTTACAAACGTGCAGATGGAACGATTAATAAGAGTATTGTTCTCTGCAATTCATACAATAAGGATTTTTTGTATCATCGAAGTGTGAAATCACGTGTAAAACATCACCGCAATGCAAACAATTAGGAGCAAACCTGGCGGTCTGAGCCAGAAAAGCCCGTTCCCAGGCTTTAGATACCTTGTATACACGTGCACCGGAGCCATTATATTAGGGGGTGACTTTTAAAAATCATTAGTTTCGTCCCCCACCCAGTGGGAAAAAAATTAAAATGCTTCGGCAATAGCAATGGTAGAAGTCAGTCTAAAAGGTGCAGCCTAAGACAATGTACAGACAAGCACGGACGTCAGAAGTATTTAATCTGGGGGGTCTGCGGTATGAGGGAGTTGTAGTGTAGTGTTTCCTGAGGCGGGGAGCACGTGCTACACGCGGCGTCTCGCCTGTTTCATTCATACAAAGCGCTTGGTGGCGGACGAAGGACGGACTGGCAACCTGTACGTTCTGGAAAAGTCTAGAACGGCCGTCCGGTTCACGGCCCTCGGCCTGTCTTTCTCCTTAACTGAGAAATCAGATGATAACAGCAGAGGGCGCTAATAGAATCATTTTTCAGGAGTAAAATCCATAAGTAGACACATCGTAGACCTCTGTGGGTACCCGCGACGTAAGGATTAAGCGGTAACAGAAAATGAATGAATAACAGTGTGCCACCAGTTCAGTGTCAGTCTTATCTACGCAAGCTATATTTTCTGTTAAACACCCATCTGTCTATTCATACTAGCCATTCTTTGACAGTCATCATTGTAGTCACCCATATAAACTACTAATATGCAGATCTAATGACCCAAACCCCATTATCAAAGAAATTAATGAGTGTGTTCATGCTGAGACCTCATAAATAAGCCCTTTAAGGACAGTTGACTGGGAAACAGATCCAGCAGTCTTACGTCAGTGTGCAATTCTACTAGGTTACTAAGGAAACCAGCCCCTTTTTCTCTCTTGTACTGTGGACTACCTCATTATCTCCCTCCAGTATGAGGGGCTGAGGGGGGGCCACCATGGCAACTGAAGGCAAAGCAACACGACAGCTCTCTCTAGTGGCTCCACACACTATTACACTTCAAGACTGCAATATTTACCTGCGTTATCAAAAAAACAAACAAAAACAAAACAAAACAAAACACGAAAAATCAATTGTTTTAATTTATTCCTGAGTTCCTGCTCAGGGAGTCTGTCAAGGTTACGCCATAGTGGTTCTTGAGCGGTTCTTCACCATGGCATGGAAACACTTCTCTAAGAGTGGTGTTAAAGGCTTCGTTAAGCAGTTGATTAATAATTAGTTGCATTTCATGCTTACTGCACTGAGGCTTGCTAAGTGAGATGGACACACTGGAGAATCCGTGAAGTCATTGAGCAATCAAACAGCAGTGTATGGCGTGGATCATGTGGTCCTGTGAAGATACATGGACTGTGACGTGTCATTTGTCCTTTAACTATCAGTCAACTAATTTCAGCAGAACCAAGAGGCATTGCTGAGTTTGTGCAGTTCAGTAAGTTAACAGAAAGTAAATGATGTAGCACTGAACTGCAAATTATGATGACTCCTACGGAGAGCAATCACTTCCGCTCAAAACTCGTATTGATCCAGGGCTATAACTCATGTCAGGAATTTTACACAAGAGTATTTCTCTTATTCAAGTTTATGTAGGGGGGACTCGCTAGGGGGGCAATGATTTCGAATGCCCCTCCTTGCCGGCACTCACATGTCCACATATTGATTCATTTATTTATTAATTCATAGACCAGTTTCTCTTAAACAGCTCACAACTGGAAGTACTGGTACACTCCTCTTACATCAGGGTGGTTTCTTGAGCAACACAGAAAAAGTTAGGATATAAATGTTGTTCTGCACGTTTCTAAACCCTACAAGGTTAACTACATTGTGCCAAATAAAAGTTGGAAACTTTTGCAGGTTGAGAGTTAAAAAAGAAACTGGGTAATCAAATAAGTCATTAGAATGAAAATCAGTCATTGTGATCTTCGGTGATTTGAGCAACTATTCTGCTGAAGCTAATTCTGTGGTCGTTGATCAGTGCGAATTTTCATGAGAAAAGGGGGATGTGAGGAGCTTGTCAGCCCTCTTGATTTATTGATGATTGCGGATTAGTCTTCCTGGACGGTCTTTGACTCCCAGCCTATTTTACTCTTCAGCGATACAGGACCGTTTTCTGTCGGTTGTTCTGTTTGTGTGCTGTTTCTGAACAGAGTGGAGGATTTTAGCTCTTAGCTGATGCAGTCTTTGTGATTATGCACTACAATTAGAGAATAAAGCGTGTAGAGAGACCTGTGCGGGCTGACGTAAGGCAGTGTGGTCTGGATGTGCTAAGCAGAGACTGGCCTTCTGAGTGAACGAATCATTCTATAACCGGTTCTGTTCCATAATTCAATTGAATCGATTCTAGAATCCCAACTGAATCGAAGTGTTTTGCAGCGTTGTGTTTCTGTTCACGCGCGTCTTTTGGGCAGAACAATAAAACAACACAGTTCAAATGTTTTTTTGTGCAATTGAACTTTATAAATCACACCACATTGTAACATAACTTACTCCACTTATACGTCCTCTTTCCAGAGAGCTGGCGTGTGTTTTGTGTGTTTATTACCCAGAGAGATTGTTAGAGTAATGAGTCTCGGCCTCGCGTGCTGTTTATATTTGGTATTTTTGTATGTAGAGGAAATGAGAATAAAGTCAACGTCTTAAATAATGAATCATTTGATCGTGGAATCGATTCATGTTTGAAAGTGTCGGTTGTCCGTGCTGAAACGAGCCCCGTCCCTGGTGCTGTGTGGGGCTGGGTGTTTGGGGGGGGGATTAGGAAACTGGGGCTCCTGTGGCTCTGTCGGCGCCCCCTTCGGCGGACATGTTGGCTCAAACGGGCCGCAGAGCACACTGACTACATACGGGGACTCGGGGACGCGTTCGCACCATTTTGGCTCTTCAGCTCCCGGTTTCCCGCCCCCGTCAGTGGGCGGAGCCTGAGCTGAAGGAGCATCAGAACAGGAGAGACTCGGGCGGAGGAGAAAATCCAGAACCGGAAAAAATTCGGAATATTTTTATATTTTCGCGGGGTGAGTTGCCCCACCGAAGCCAGGGCGTGTGCTTGCTGTTTGCAAGGGCAGCCATGCGCGTCTTTGGGGAGGAATGTGAGCGGCAGAGGCTGTAACCTGGTGTTTTTGAGAGCTAGCGGGACCGGAGCGGGTCTGCTCGGGGCGTGCTGAACACAGTACCGCCTGCAGCCCACCCAACCCTACAGAACCTGCTGGTTCCACAGTGTGTCTACCATTTTTCAGCAAGCCCAGCATCTCTAGCTGCTGCCGGGGCAGCCGGGCCACGGATGTTGCGACCGAACCCCAGAGCACGGTCTTTCTTTCTCACGAACCGCAGCGTCGGATCTAACAGAGCCCGGGTCCATTAAACACCTAGGGCCAAGCGGCACCACACGATCAGAGGGATTAGAGAGCCGGGCCGCACCAGGGAGGAGAAGGTGGGGCGGAGGAGAGTCGGAGCAGACCGAACACACCGCAGGACCAGCGAGCAGGCCTGGGACCCAGCCAGCCGCCGAGCCGCTCTCTGAAGCTGTCGTTTGTGGGAATAATTCGGAGGTGGAAATATCATCCTTTATTCTCTTAGGAAAGGCCTTAGGATTTTTTTGAAAGCCACGTCTTTATTTCGCATCTCCATCCGCTCCAAGAGCGGATATTTCTGAACCACAGACCAGAGCTTTGGACGGGTTTTCCAGAAGACAGGACCATGGCTGACGACGACGTGCTCTTCGAGGATGTGTACGAGCTCTGCGAGGTGATTGGAAAGTGAGTATCTCAATGAAATGCTTTTCTTACCGTTTTTTGGTGTTTTTTTGTGCTGACAGGGCTGGGATTCGTTCCCTTGTCTGATTAGAGCTCACAGGCCCCCTCCTCAGCTCCAGTGACAGCCATGTTCATTCATTAACAGGCACTAAAGGGGGTTCTGCTGAAATACTGGTTTTTAATTTCCATGAGCGACGAAAAACGCCCGTCATTTCAACGTCAGTATCGAACACAGTATCCAAAAATTTATTTCGTAGGCTACTTCAATTAATCAATTAACAAAGCTTGCAGTATCTGTCTAGAAATATTCTTTTCACACCGCTGAGGTTAAACCTTTCTGCGTGTGTTGTGTAATTGTTGGAGAGTTAAATGAGGTTAGTAGACTGTTGAGAAAACAGTCTTTGATCTAGAGGACATGTATCAAATAAGGTTATTTTAGTGCTCTATAGCTCACTCAGTTGAGACATTTCATAGTGGCTTTCACAGTAACTGTTTCCAGCCTAAACTGACCAAACAACGTTGCAGCTCTGAAAAGGAACAGCCTGTTTCTGCAACAGGGATAAAGGAGTGATTTTTTAAAAAAATGTCAGTTGTTGTTGAAAATGTCTTGGAGGTTAATGCTGGCATTCAAAGTGAGGTATTACTCCCTACAGTACATTTATCTGAGAGCCTTTAGTCTGTAGTCATAGTAAGAACTATGTCTGAATTTTCATTCACTATACAGAAGTTGAAGCAGCTGTATGGATAGGAAAGGGATGGTAATCACCTTTTGGACACAAGGTGCGTTTTAGATCTAGCCTCTCAGTGGATTCTGTGAATTACCAGTGAAATGGGTTTGCATTCAAATATTTTCAAATTCTGTAAGTTGTGAAGTGATGCCTCTGTGGATTGGACTAGTTTGTCCAGCAGATCTTGTTTGGATTGAGATTTATGGAGTCTAGGGGCCAAGGCACCACCTTTGTCATCTTCCTCAAACCATGCCTGAACTTTGCATTTTGGCAGGTTGCATTATGCTGCTGAGTGTCTGCTGCCTTTGGGGCACACTTAAATTAAAAACAAGTTCAACTATATTTATATAGCACATTATCATACACAAAAGGTTATTCAATGTGCCTTACAGAAACAGAATACAAAATAAAATAGAAAAAAAAACTGAAGAAATGAAAGAAGACATAAAAGAAAATTGAAAGTGTAACAGAAGTGCTAATGTTTAAAAGAAAGTGGAGGAGAATAGTCAAGTTTTTAGCAGCTTTTGAAAGCTACAAGTGATGCAGATCTAATACTGACGGGCAGGTTGTTCCAGCAGTGAGCAGTAAATTGGCTAAATGCCATTTCACCAGGTTTAGTTTTGGCTCTTTTCTCCAGTAGCTGACCTGCTCCTGCAGATCTATGAGACTTACCAGGAACACTTCAAACATATCAGAGATGTAGTTAGGACCTAAACCATTGAGTACACAGTGAGTAACTACTTGAAATAAATTCTGTACCAAACTGCGAGCCACTGCAAGGACCTGAGAATTGGAGTAATGTGATCTCTTTTTTCGGTTTTGATTAGAACTCTGGCAGCAACATTTGACTTTGGCCTTGTGGGGGATCCCAGTGAGTAGAGCACTGCAATATTCAACCCTGCAGGGAATGAAGGTGTGGCTAAGTTTTTCTTAGTCTTATTTGGGCACAAAGTCTCTAACTTTTAACAATGTTTTTAAGGTGCCAAAATGCCGACATTGTTACAGCTTTGATGTGATCACCAAAACTAAGGTTTTCATCCATGATTACATCAAGATTTTTTACTTGGGTGGATGCCATCAGTGCTCTAGATTCCAGGTGGTCTTCCCCCTTTATTTCCGAATAAAATAATCTGCGTTTTGTCTTTATTTAATTGGAGAAAGTTTTGATACATCGAGTCATATACTTTTATCAAGGTGCCAACACAATGACTCTGTTGGGTCAAAGTCACCTGGTGAGAGAGCTAGATAGATTTGAGTGTCATCTGCATTGTTGTGATAGGCCACATCATTCTCTAAGAGTTTGACCCAGAGGAAGCATGTACAGGTTGAACAGGACGGGTCCAAGAATGTACCCTTGAGGGGCTCCATATGGCATGGCAGTTTTTTCCAATTCACATGAGCTGATTGAGACAAAATAATGCCAACCTTACAAGTATGATCAACTGAGGGCTGTACTTGAGAGCCCAGCCCAGTTTTCATGTCTGTCCTGCAGAATAGTCTGGTCAACGGTGTCAAAGGCTGCACTCAGATCTAACAGCACAAGTACAGTTATTTTTGCATCTAGATTCAACATCATTTAATACCTTAACAAGCGCAGTTTCTGTACTACGATGTTGACGGAAACCTGATTGATAGTCATCAAAGAAACCATTTGTCTCTAGGTAGATACTGATTTGATTAAAAACTACTTTCGTTATAATCTTGCCTATAAAGGAAGGTTAAAGATGGGTCTTACTGTTAAGGGCCGAAGGGTCCAAGTTACACTTCTTCAAGCGGGCTTTAATAACTGCGGTTTTCAACAGTGCTGGAAAAATGCCTGAGTTCCGTGAGCATTTCACAATATGCTACAGGTCCTCAGCTAACCTACTAAAAACAGTTTTAAAAAGCTTGTAGAATGTCCAGGGAGCATGTAGATGGTTTAAGACAAATTACTTTTTCCTCTAACATTATAGTCTCAAACCTGGACATGAGAGGCACATTTCTGTGGGTAGACAGTTATTCAAGATTCAGAAGGTTTATTGTCGTGTGTACAGTAGAAATCACATTTCTCAAGTTTTTTCTTTGCTGTCCACACAAATGCCGAGATTAGGTTTAAGGGTTTTTATGTAAAATAAGTTAGTAAAGACGTGAGTGTAATTAAACTTAAGTTGTGTCAAATGTTTTCAATTTTGTGATTAAAAAAAGATGAAAATTTGCTGCACTTTGAAAGTGTAAGGAACTGTGGAGGTAACTGCACCTGGGGATTTGTTAACCTCTCTACTGTGGCAAAGAGGGAATGAGCATTTTTGATGTTCCTGTTAATGATATTATGCTCTTCTAGTTCTGCCCAATTCAAGGTTGTCAGTGGAGCCGTTCTTCAAAAAAAGTCATAGTCAGCTTAAAGTTTAGTTTGCCTCCGGTGCTCTGCTTTCTGCATTCTCTTTTCTGATTTGTTAAAGGGTGTACAGCAATGTTTTAGGTAAGTGGTACATGTCAAAATAACATCTACAGTTTGCCTTCCATGGAGCTTTGTGGTGTCATCTCTTCCCCTGATAAGTGGCGCACACCCACCCAGCTGTCCGTGTGATGCCAAAGAAAGCGTAATTCATTAGACCAAGCTATTGCTGCATGGTTCAGTTCTGATGTACATGTGTAGGCACAGGGATCAGCATGGGCACTTTGACTGGTCTGCTGCTTTGCGGCCCCATACACAGCAAGCTGCTATGCAGTGTGAGTTCTGGGTACACCCCACAAGACCTGGTGTTATTTCAGTCAAAATTTGGCCCTTGTCAAAGTTGCCCAGACCCTTACTTGTACCCATCGTTTTTGCTTCCAGCACATTTACCTCAAGAGCTGAGGTTACTTGCTGCCAAATATATACCCCACCCTGGACCAGGGCCACCTGTCATTGGTTTTAATGTTGGGGCTGATGGGTTTATATACCAGTTATGTATGTCCTGTTTCTGGATCTTCATAGCACCTCACTTTGCAACTGGCTACTTTTCAGCTAAAATCCACCCAAACATTGACACCATGACATCTGAAGAAGCCCACATTGTAAGTGACTATTTCCTAATGCAGGATTAGACGTAGTGTGGCGGTCAGCATTTGTTATTGTTTGTGTTGTTGGTACTTCTGAGTTACATGTTTATTTTCTGTCCAACAGTTAGGCTTCAAGCATTATCATACAGTCGTATGTTATAATAGGTCTAGGGGCTATACAAAACATGTTCATGAAGTTCTTTGCACAAAATCACTCTCACATAAAGAGATATCACCACCTTAATTCTTGACAGTTTCAGTCCTTTTCAAAATGAGCCGTTTCAAGGCTGGGTCCTTTTTATGCAAATAAGCTGTTGCTGGCCAAGCCCCACCCATCCCATGCTTAAGTTGCGCGTTTAACGTCTGGATTTTATATCCTTCCTTCCTTCCTCCCCCCCCCCCTCCCTCCCATAAGTGACTGTGGTCCTAGCCTGTATGGTGACCAGGCTGAAGGGAGGGAGGGAGAAAGAGTGAGAGATACACGAGGTGGTCAAAACCCTACATGTTTGACCCCGAGTCAGACCCAGAGCAAGATGAACATAACACTTCATGTGTGCCGGTAGACATTGCGCTCGGCTTATCCGTGCTCGTGAAACTAGCAGACGTAATGGTGGATCTTTAACTAATCTGGTGTTGGGGCGCAGCGGAGCACGCCTTACCGTATACGTCCACAGGAACAAAACACGCATTTTATGCCGTGATTGGTGTATTGTCATTTCTTTGCCTCAACCAATAGCTGAGGTTGTTTTATTGTGTTTTGAGCAAGTATTGGCCAGCTGGGCGGAGCGACTTTTTGCCACTGCAGTGGTCAGGCACGGCTGAATTCAGCATACATAAAGCTGCAGAGACCCAAGATGGCTGCTGAAAGGGGTGACGAGCAACAGGCTAGTGGGTGGTGTCTTGACAGATGAGGGGCGGTTCTATGCAAATTGCCCCCCTACTGACTTCATATGGGGGCCCACCGTCCAAACAGCTTGTTATGAAAGGGCCTGAAACTGTGAAGAATAGAGCTGGTGATATCTCTTTATGTGAGAGTGATTTTGTGCAAAGAACTTCATGAACATGTTTTGTATAGCCCATAGACATATTATAACTAAAGTGAGTTTTGAATAATAGGTCCCCTTTAAGATTTCTTTTTGTCCCACTGGCTCCCTGTAAATGGAGAGAGAATTCTGAACACAGAACAATTAAATGTCTTTCATAGCATTGTGATGACCACATGAAAGCGCTAGAAAATATAAACACATTTAGTGTTATTGTGATAAATTATTGTGATATGTCACAGTATGGCTGATAATGTATATCACGGATAATATCAGCACTTTTAGAACCCTGAACAACTTCATGTTTCGTTACAAACAGACTGAGAGATAGTACTTGGCTTATTTTAATATATGACACTATTGAAGCTTTTGCTAATTCCAGCTGGTCAGGTGACAGAAAAATAAATGCTGGAACACATAATGTTTTAATAATGTTTTAATAATTTTACATTATTACCATATCATTCAGCCCTAACTTGCCACATTACACATTTAGACTAAAAGATCTCATTATTTATGGCATAAGGCAAACTATGTTTTTGAAAGATGTCCAAGAGTGTCAGAGGTTTGGCATAATGTTCAGGGATGGCAGCACTTTGCTAATCATCGTAAGATCCTCTGCATATGGATAACCATGGTCAATAGGTGAATGATGATGGGGTGATGATGTAATTAGTGCCTGGAGTAGCATGATTTGAAAACTCTGTAAAAGCCGTTGTTCCTGTCAAAATGATAAACTACTTGTGACTTAATGAGGAACTGAAACAGGACTGATGTCACTAAATCAGAGTACTGTTTCAACTAAGCTAATCCACTCTGATGCAGAAAGCCCTGACACTATGGTACTTTTTTTTTTTTTTAGATTAGTGATAAATGATGAAAAATGGTGAATGCTAAAATTGATTATGTGTCCAGATCAGATCTAGGCCAACAGACAAGCCAGGTCTGACAAACCATCTGACTGGCCTTTATCTTGGTCTTCTAGGCCTACTCTGTTCAGTTTGTTCTGGATGCTGATAGTGAACACAAAGTAAAAGGAATGTGCTTGCAATCCCCTACAACTTCAAAAGTATAATTGAAGGAAATATCCATATAAGATTTTGTTTTAACTTGGACCATGAAGCAGCAGAACTTTTCTGTGGTTCAAATCATGAAACAGCAGGAACCTTTATCCTAAGGACAGGAAACTGAAAGAGTATTGGGTTGGGTGTTCATACGGTTCTCCAGTAACCACTGCTTTAGACTGTAGAGCTGACTTTGGTTTGGTTTAGCTGTAGGGTTTAATGTTTTTTTTTTTTCTCCACAGATTTTAATGTCATTACTGTTGAGTGCTGATGAGCTTTTAATTCGCACTGTGAGACCAATGACATTACACTAGAGCTTCTTGCCATGCTCTTTTATATGGTTTGTGTTAAAAAAAAAACCCACTGGTGTACTTTCATCAGTGTATTTTCTCAGTTGGACACAGCATCAGCACTCAGTGTGAGGGATGTCATTTTAGTAGGTCTCTTTCGCTCACTCACTGTAAATCAATATGTCTGCTGTTGTTAAACCTCATCCATGGTTTTTAGTATCAGCAGGGCATCACATGGCAGCACCCCCTCTTTACCCCTTTTGGTAAAGAGATTTGTTTGCTGTGAAATCAGAAAACATATTTACTGTCAGTCAGTTGTCCAAGTCAGTCGATGCGCGCACTGTCTTTTTCACACACTTCTTTGGCTGTCGTTTGACAAGCTGCAATGCCCGATCACCTGGCCTATAGCCTAGACTCGATAAATTGTCAAACTTGAATACATAAAGCAAACTGTTCAGGTTAAATCTTGTCCAAGTCTACATAACCCATTAGAAGCAGATGCTGGTGTAGCTGGTCAATCAAAACTCTTGTAATCTACGGGGTTTGCGTGTTTTCTGGTTGGTGCCCCTTCTCGTAGCACTCTTGTTGACCATTAAAGTAGGACTTTAATTAATCTTTTTATTTTTTGTACATCTAATATTAAGATTGTTGTTTCAGTATAGCTTTATTAACTAAATGCATTTAAATCATGCCGGCAAGCCAGCAACAGCATATAGGCCTGTAGCGTATAGCGTACAATATTAACAGACATTAAATGTTTGATCAACTTTTGTAAATCACTGTGCTGATTGATCTGGAGCTCCACTTGTGCTTTCACAGATCTCTTCAGCCGGTTCTGAGAGGATGAGGTGTGGCACTGGCCCGTTGCTTGGGATGTGTGGTTCTTTTATTGCTTGCCATAAAGCTGGCAAATAGTCAGTACAAAATGTAAATTGTGACAGGTAGTTTAGCCAGGACCGTTTGGCCTTGTTCACTGCTGCTGTGATGTGTGCCCTGTTGTCCGCAGGTGTTTAGGCCAGCTTTTACTCATCAAGGGACCACTCATTAAATGCATGTTGGTTTTGTGGTTCTGGGACATAAGGCGAGGTGATGTAGGAGCTCAGTCTGTGATACTTTGTGGATGATGCAGTTAGACATGTGTTTGGAGACACCCAAACTTTGGTTTTATTGGGGGGTATTGGTCACACCATGGATTCAGACTTTATATTTTAGATAACTGACCTGAGCTGTCTCTATAGGAGTTTTCTGTGTGTTTTGCTTTGCATTTGTTTCTTTGCGTTTGTGTTTTTTTTTGCGTCTTCTCTCTCTCTGACACACATTCTGAAGGCGACTCAAACGTGCTTTCTCCCCACCAGTACATTACAGAGATGACACGAATACAAAAATGTGTGTCTTAAAATGAACAATTCTTGTTCCCTGATCAAAATGTTATGTAGACGTGCACTGCAGGGGACATCAGGGGACATTTAAAAAAACTGTATGGGGAGAAGAGGTGCCAAATTCAGCTATAAAAGTAATAATAATAAAAACTAGAAAAAAAAATTAAATTCCTGAAGAAATGCCACCAAGAAACTACCTACAGACTCCTATATCCATACTAACCGTCTCCTATATCGCTATAGCGCTAGCATTAGTATGGTGCTAGCACTAACATTAATAGAGCGCTAGTATTAGCATTAACATGGCGCTAGCATTAACATTAGCTCAGTGCTAGCATTAGCATAGCGCTAGCATTAGTATAGCGCTAGCATTAGCATAGCGCTAACATTAGCATAACACTAGCATTAGCATTAACATAGCACTAGCATTAGCATAGCGCTATCATTAAGATTAGTATAGAGCTAGCATTAGTATAGCGCTACCATTAACATTAGCATAGCGCTAGCATTAGCATTAGCATAGCGCTAGCAATATCATAGCACTAGCATTAGTGTGGTGCTAGCATTACCATTAACATAGAGCTAGCATTAGCATTGCGCTAGCAGAGCATAGCGCTAGCATTAACATTAGCATAGCGCTAGCATTAGCATTGTGCTAGCATTAACATTAGCATTAACATAGTGCTAGCATTAACATTAGCATAGTGCTAGCATTAACATTAGCATAGCGCTACGCAGTAACATTAGCATTAACATAGCGCTAGCATTAGCATAGCGCTAGCATTAGCTTAGCATTAGCATGAGTGTGTGTGTGTGTGTGTGTGTGTGTGTGTGCGCATGTGTTGGTGGACCAGTGCGTGGTGTCCAGTGGTGTCCACATTGTTTTGTATTACAGCTTTGTCCCAATACTTTTTTCCATATAGTTCAATTTAAATGTGTGTCATTGGGGGTGTGGCCTGAGGACTCATATGAAGTTTCATAAGGTTCGGTCACTGTATGGAGCCTGTAGGTCTCTTCTCCTGAAACTGCATTCATTTCAATGGGGTGAAAATTGAATGTAAGTGAATGGGGGGAAAAAGGGATGAGCGAATGACAAGGAAAAGACGA
>JBBIGA010055859.1:0-12672 GCA_037576975.1 Alestes dentex
GTGTGTGTGTGTGTGTGTGTGTGTGTGTGTGTGTGTGTGTGTGTGTGTGTGTGTGTGTGTATGTGTGTGTATGTGCGTGTGTATGTGCGTGCGTGCGCGGACGCAAACTGACATCATTATAAAAGACATCACCTGGTCCCTTTATGTAAGCGAAAATGCTTCCGCTTTTCACATGCCGATTTATGATCTGAAACTCCAGTGGGTATTTTCAATGCACTGAAGGGGCTTTTTATAAACACAATGATGCAAAAAGCTAATTACTCCTGTCCACAGACACCTCAAAGCTGTAATTACCAACAATGGCTTTGAAAAGTACTAATGTTATCAATGTGCGGTGTCTGAATACGTCAATCAATTTGGGGTATTAAACATCTCTATGATTAGACAACATATAAAATTTAAAGGTCCCATGACATGCTGATTTTTTATGCGTTTCTGCGTCTGTAGCTTTAAATGATAAGGAGGGGGAGAGAGGCGGGGTGAGGAGGAGAGAGGCGGGGCAAGGTGGAGGGTGGGGGAAGGGCCAGCTTACGGTACCATGCGCTAATGTTTACAGTGTATAGCAATGGCTCGTAGACTTATAGCAGCATGGTTGTCCAAATAAAGTAGTACAACACTCGAGTTAATGTGTGTACTCACACACCATTCACACACATACCTGGTGCTATCTACCTTTACATTTGCGACAGCAGCCTGCTAACTTGGCTGTTAGCTGTTAGCTGCAGAGCTCTTGTTTCGGGTGGCAACCTTTCCACTCATGACGACATAAAGGGAAAATTCCGGTTAGGGCCATCTGAGCTGTCGTTATCTCAAAGGCGGAGCAGGATGATCAAAGCACTTTTTACACCTATCGCCATTTCTAGCCACTGCAGGACCATAAGCAGGCTAGGGGAACGCATATTAATGTTAAAAAATCTCATAAAGTGACATTTTCATGTCATGGGACCTTTAAAGCAGTCTGAGTAAGTGCTGCTGCATCACTGTAGTCCATCACAGATGTTTTGACAGTAACAGTACATGTAAAAACAGCCGGCACAAAAACATTATCAACACCTCGCATTGTAGAACTCAGCGTGTGCTGAAAGCTCTGAGCTTTCATAGGTTGTGTAGTGTTTCGCAGCTGTCGGAAAAGGGGGGTTCAAGACAAAACAGCCAAAACAATCTAACAAAGGATACAAAGAAAAGCATCACTTGGTGGTGATGGACGGCACCAATGAGGCCCACGATGGCGATAAGAAGCAGGAAGAAGCCCACGGCGATCACACCCCCGATGATGTGGATGCTGGACACAATCCCAAAGCCTTTTCCCCATGCTGCTACGCCAATCAGGAGCAGCCCCACCAACTGAGGGAAACACAAGATCAGATATAAAATCAAAAAACATAAAACTGAAACACTCATTCACTCCCATTCTTATTCTTTTCTTTTTGTTCATTTTCTTATATCGGTTTCATTTTCTTACATCAGCTTAGATAGCCTTTCTTATTTTTCTTATATATTCTTATATTTTTTCATCTTTTCATTCATTCATTTCTTTCATTTATAACTTTTGTTTACAACTATGCCAGTGCACTGCTGCTTGAAACTGAATTTCCCCGAGGAATCTTCCTGAGGGATTAACAAAATGGCAATCTATCTATCTATTCTTTATTCCACAAAAATGTTTCCATCATATCATCATTCTTTGATAAGCATCTGACAATCAATGAAGCCTTTTTAAAGAAATGTGTCAAATATTCAATTGAATTTGATTTATACAGCACTTTTGGAAACCAATGTTGCCACAAAGCAGCTTATGTCAATATATGCACAAAAGGAACTGCCGGTCAGTTTTCCATGGGTCTGATAAGGATAGGACAGTCAGCGGTTTTAATAATTCATGGCCTTCAACCCAATGAAGAACACACACCAAGATTAATAACTTCTGATTTTCAAGTCAAGGTGGAAATGCCTTCTGCTACAAATGGCAAGCAGTGTACATGCCAAGTCAAATATATTTATATAGCACAGTATCATACACAGAGGTCATTCAATGTGCTTTAAAAGAATAGAATAAAAAATAAAACAGTAGAAATAAAGGAATACATAGAAAATCAATAAATGAAGATTAGAAGGCAACAGAAGTGCAGATACTTAAAAGACGGTGAAGAATAGTGTAGATTTTAGTAGCTTTTTAAATCTACAGTTGGTGCAAATCTGATACTGATGGGCAGTTGGTTGGACAGCATAGTGGATAAAAAACACCATTTTTATCAGGTTTAGTTTCAGATTTTGTCACCACTAGCTGAGCAGCTCCTGCAGATCTAAGACACCCACCAGGAGTATAAACATCAGACACAGAGATGTATTTAGGGCCCAAACTATTGAGCGAAATAAATTCTGTAATGAACTGGGATCAGTGCAAAGGACCTGAGAATTAGAGTGATGTGATCTCTTTTGTATTAAAGTAACTAATTCGAACAGCAAGTAAACGCCACTGATTATTGCACATCTATTTACACTGTATCAACTGCAGTGAAATGATTTAAATGTATATCTTAATACATTTATAGTACATATTAATCACATTGCCACAAAAACTATCCCATTTCCCACCTCTTTATCTGTAAACACAAGTTCTGTTTACTGTTTAATGTGGTGATCAGCACTTTAAGACAACAAGGCCTGCTACAGCTCACGAGTGAAAAAGCTTAGCGGAAAGACACAAACACAGAACGTGTCTAAATAAAGATCTTAAACTGAATTAAAAAAAGGAACATAGGAAATGTGATCAAGAAGCGACATCACACCACTCTTGCTTGGTCTCGAGTCTGAGTCAGTTTCGTAGCTGGAGGTGACAAAAAGCAACATCTATAATTAACGCGAGCGTTTCTAATACTAACATTTAATGCACAGCAGGAAAAAAACAGTAAATGGAGCCAGCAGTTAAGCAATTCAGCCCTTTCAAAGACTAGTTTAGTCTTTCTTAGCATCTTCAGACCAAGCAAATGTGTCTACATCGTTTAACACTCGTTTAACACTGACTGTAAAACAGCTTTAAAAGTCTAAAACTGTCCACGTCCTTTGAAATGTTCCAACCTGTTATGGGGATGGTTGCTCTAACCAGAGACTAGTGATCTACTCAAAACAGAAAAACAAGAAGGGTGTTAAACATGTATTAAAAAATACTGGGGTTTGGTGCACAGTTCAATTTTCTTTACTCATGCTGCTCGATGGCAGGACTGAAAGCGGGCCGCAGCTGAGCTGACTGCTTCACTGCTTTCTGATTGGTCGAAATGTCATCACAACATGGAAAGAGGCCCCTGTGTTTTACTGTTTGAGCACAAAAAAACAACCATGGGAAGCTGAAGTACAAGGACTACTGTCTGGGTTGAAGATAAACTTCAGTGGGAGCTTATCTTTATCTTTACCGCTGTGAGAAACATGAAGGTGTGCCAGGCCATCGCTGACAAATTAGCTGGGTTAGGTGTTCATCACACGGATAAAGAATGCAGAGAAAAATTAAAAACTCAAACAAAACTTTAAATAATAAAAGACCACAATAACAAAAGCGGCTCGGACAGATAACATTTCCGTTGGTTTGACTCCATGGATGCGGTTTTGGGCCATAAACTGGCCATGAACTGTAGGGAGATAACTGCCTGCTGACGTGTGAGATACACTGGAAAATCAAAAACATGCGGCAAGTTCCGTGCCAGTTCAGAACATTTTAGGTACAGCACGGTTCCTGTAAGCCTATGGAAAAGCACCTTATGGGGACCATCCTAACTCAAAACATGACGTGTCTCAACACAGTGTCAATAAGTTTCTTCAAACACATGAGCATGACTCATAATGGGGGTTTAAAAAAAAAAGGTAATTATCCTTCAGTAACTAACAGTGGATTCTGTTTTAGACAGAGGTTCAGCCCTACATATAAGCCTAGTTCAGTTATCATTTCTGGCATCTGAGCAATTCCAGCTCTGCTAAGCCTGTTCACTCCTCGGGTACTACCAGATACTGGCTTAAATATTCACACCACACCTCGGTCACTAGAACCATGATGTAAGTCAGACCATCATAAATACCTTTATGTAAAGGAGTAATACAAGTCTGAGTGATGAACGCACCACACACACCAGCACACCGTGCAAAAAGTGTGAAATTCTTTCTCTGTATTTCACCCATTCACCAAGTGAAGCAGCGGGCAGCCACCAATGAGTTGAGCCCTGGGGAGCAGTGCGTGGGGACAGTATCGTGCTCAAGGGTTCCTCAATGGTGCCACTAGCAGTCCTGGGATTCAAATCCATAACTATCTGATCACAGGGGCAACTCCCTAACCACCAGGCCCGTTTTGGTACGTCTTTGATATTACAGTCTGGCTTCAGGCATAAATGAGTATAAAGTTCAGGAAGAGGCCAAATTTACTGACAGCAGCGGATTACATCTGAAGAAGTGCTGATGTCATTTACACGTCACAAACACCGTTTACTTTTTAAAACAACAATTTACTTGATTTTGCAATAAGCCCTCTGGCTCACTGATCAACTGATTTCCTGGTTCTCTGTAATACTGAAATGACTCAGTCTGTACTAAAGATGAGCTGTAATACTGAGGTAGTGCTTGTCCTGACTGCCGTAAAAACCTGTCAGAATCTCATCCGAGAATATTCACACCTGATCAAAACTGACAGATTCCAAAATCCGGTGCCAAAAAGTTAAGAGAAGTCTATTTATATGGCACATCATCATACACTAAGTTTGTTCAATGTGCTTTACAGAAATAGAAAAAAAATAGACTACAATACTTTAATATAATAAAAAAGGAAAGATTAGAATAAATAAAATGAATAAAAGAATATATTCAAAAAAAATCAATAAAAGAAGATCAAAAGCCCAGGTACTAAAGAATGAACTTGCTTTTTCTTGAGAATTACTGGTCATCCAATGTGCTTTACAGGAACAGAATAAAAAACAGAATAAACTAAAGCAAAACGATAGAAGAAACAAAACAAATAAAAGAATACATGAAAAATAAAAGAAGATTAAAAAGGTACTAAGGTCGAGGTCCTAAAGAATGAACTTGCTTTTTCTTGAGACCTACTGTGATAACAGGGCTTAGGAATCTGCATTGTTGATTCAACATCTTTTTGAACAATTCTCTCTAAAATGACACTAAAGGAATCTTACAGTTTCATGTAAGTGTAAAGTGTCCATTTGTCATATGTGAACACACCACATCACAGTGTGAACAGCACAAAATTCTCAGTATTTAACACATTCATCAAGCGAAGCAGCGAGCAGCCAGGAACACAGCGTCCGGGAGCAGTGTGTGGGGACGGTACCTTGTTAAAAAGTACTTCAGTGGTGCCACTAGCAGTCCTGGAATTCAAACCCATGGCCTTCTGATCACAGAGGCAACTCCCTAACGACCAGGCCACCAGCTGCCACACTAACCAGCTCATTTACATCAATAACATTTATTTTCAAGAATCTATACCTGTTGTTTTAATCCACATTGCTATTCAAGTGAAAGCGAATCAAAAACTTTAGCACGTCCTCCCACCACACTGTTATGTTCTTTCGAGTGAAACTTGATATTTTGGAGGATCTCTGAGCTTTGACTGATTTCTTCTAGTCAGCCACCCATTCAAAAAGTTGTTTACTAGTCTCTACAGCATCAGCTCTGCAAAACATGGACCACCAGAGCCTTTTGTTCATTCTGGCCTTCATAAATAATGCTATATTTTGTTCCGCCTTGTGAAATTCTGTTGATTAGCGCAATACTTAAACCCCATGCGGACCAGAGAGCAATTTTCTTCAAAATGTCATAGCTGCAGTATAATGTACATATCTGTATATGTAAGATATTTCTTAATGCAATGCTCTATTTCAACTCCATGTGCAATATGGACTACAGTACAATATCCTTACAAAGTGTCACAACTGTAGTGTAATCTACATATCTTATATTTTCACACATACACACACACATTTTATTTATCTATTCTATCTTGTATACAGAAATATAGCCTCTAATTTTTTACTTTGCACTGAAGGGGACTGCATGCAATCTCGTTGTACTTGTACGATGACAAAGATTCTGATTCTGATCGACACAAAAAGTGCGTACTGGGCATCAGTGCAAAGAATTTAGCAGCTTGCTATGAGAGTCTTGTGGCAGATGTTGAAGTGTGCCGTACATCCAACCCTTCTTTTGTTCTCCTTGTTGTTTTAATCCTTGGTACACACTGCTGTTTGTTCTGCGGCTTTATTCCATGTTGACTGCCACCTGCAGCACTTACAAGGACGGCGTTCAAACTATGGTTACACCAACAGCCCTATAGACGTTTACACGACACGGGTATGTGAAGACGAAGCAGATGCTGCGTTCCAAGTCTTAGAATGGGACGTCTACAACATTAGATATTATCATGACACATCATTACAGTGTACCAGAATGGAAAATACACTCACCAGCCTTTAATGACATGACATGTGGTAGTATAGTACAGTGTATGTGACTAAAATTAATTCTGTAGGAGTCTGAGTCATTAAAATAATCACATTTGCTAATGATCTATCTGCCAGCTAGATAAATATGTTTGCAAGTGGGGGGACCGGCAGTCTATTTTCTATACATTTCATTAAATAAAGACAGGTCAAGTGTGTTCACCTTGTACACCTTCAACCCAAGGTTTAATATCTAGCTGGATAAATGAATAATTGACATTTAAAGTAAGAATAAACTGTCCTGTTGGAGTCTGAGTCATTAAAATAGTCACATTTTGTAATTCTCTGCCATCTAGATTATATACTACCAATGAATTCTCATGTAAAGTCAATTTTCTGTACATTTCATGAGACAGTACAGAGAACAGATAAATGGACAGCTCTTTTCATATTGTACTCCTACAACCCAAGGTTTGATATTTAACTGGATGAAATAATAATTATGATATTAAAATCAGAGTAAACTGGTTGCTATTGGTTACGCAATGGCCAGCTTGACGTGGCTGGCCGTTTAAAGCAGGCTAATCTTGCTTCTAATGCCTTTTTATTAATATATATAAAGAAATATTAAACAAGATGAATGTCCTTAGAGCAATACAATTGAAGCGTTTATCTTAATTTTGTCCTGTAAACCAGATGTTCTCGAAACAAAAGAGAGAAACCTGTTAGCTAGCAGGTCATGGGACTGGCTGGGTGGGGGGCTCTCCGTTATTTTGCCAGAAATAAACAATAAAAATGCTTCCTAACTAACTGTCTGGTGGTGTTATTTGATAGTAGATATTTAGAATATATTAAATGGTCATTGTGTTATGTGAAACTACAAATAAACAGTAAATAAAAGCACAGAAAAGCTAGGCCGGAGCGAGCAGGCTAGCTGATATGCTAACGAGCTCAACGGACCTTCCTGACTCACCATGTAAACAACGTTGAGGGAGCACAGGGCATTTTTAGAACAGGTGAATCCTCCACACACCATGGTGAACCCTGAGGCATTTATCAGAAGAATTAATCTGTTCTTGCAGCTTTCTGTTGTTGTCTAGTCTCTGTCTGTCCGGTTTTGCCTCCAAAGACTGAGATCCGGAGCCAAAGATCCTCCACACACTGCTGGGCTGCTAGAGGTGCCACTAGGACAGGTTTCAGCCTATAGCAATGCATTCTGGGTAGACACAAGACCGGTCTAACAGTGATCCACTACATGGACAAAAGTATAGGGGCACTTACCTATTTCACCAACAGGGACTTCTAATTAATTAGAGCTTCAGTAGTATACCTAAAGTGGCAAATTTGGGCTGATTGACTATATATGGGGTGAGGGGGGACATTTTTACGGCCCCAAATGCAATTTCAAGGACTTACTCAAGTCTCGAGACAAATAAATACACAATGTGGACAAAAGTATTGGGACGCATGGGACCAAAAGGAACTTTAATGACATTGCGTTCAAACACATAGGCGCGGTTTCCCAGATAGGGATTAAGC
This sequence comes from Alestes dentex, assembly GCA_037576975.1. Taxonomy (NCBI): domain Eukaryota; kingdom Metazoa; phylum Chordata; class Actinopteri; order Characiformes; family Alestidae; genus Alestes; species Alestes dentex. The sequence goes on from JBBIGA010055859.1 coordinate 7,971, forward strand.
CTAGTCCTGCACTAAACAATATCATGAATGGAGAATGAAAGAGAAATATAGTCTAGGACTAGTCTTAATCCCTGTCTGGGAAACTGGGCCATGGATTGTAATACGAAGTCAGTCCCCATTTGCAGCTATGACAGCTTCCGAATCAGAATCAGAAAAATTTATTGATCCCAGGGGAAATTGCTTCCACTCTGCTCAGAAGGCTTTCCACAAAATGTGCCCATTCGTTCTGTAGAGCATTTGTGAGATCAGACACTGATGTTGGACAAGAAAGCCTGGCTCGCAATCTCTGTTCCAGTTCATCCCAAAGGTGTTGGATGGGGTTGAGGTCAGGGCTCTGTGTGGGCCAGTCAAGTTCTTCCACACTGAACTCCTCCAGCCATGTCTTTATGGAGCTCGCTTTGTGCGCTGGGTCACAGTCATGCTGGAATAGAAAAGGTTCTTCCCCAAACTGGGTCCACAGAGTTGGAAGCATGGCTTTGTCCAAAATGTCTTGGTCTGCTTAACTGTTAAGGTTAACCTTCACTGGAAGTAAGGGGCCACCTGAATACAGGATTTAAGAGATGTGTCACAATACTTTTGTCCATTTAGTGTACTTGGTTGTTTTTGTTTTTTTTTTTTGTTTTTGTTTTGGGGGGGTTGGGGGTGGTCAATGTATTATTTTATATAAAACTGACTGTCAGCAGAGGCCTCCTGAGCGAGACAAATCCCCGGTGATACCACAGTCATGAATAACCGGGAGTACCATGTACATGTAACAGCGCTACATATTCATAATACAATTAAGTATCTGTGGTCATGATCTGTTTTTACAAGGCAGTATTTAGAATACAGTTGCTTAAAACATAAGAGAATGCTTTTAGAATACACCCGCTGCATCATAAAAATAATATATTTTTATATTAAAAAAAAAGATATGCGTGCTTTTGTTTGTTTTGTCATCACATGCACACCTTCCTTTTGACCAGTAGAGGGCAGTAAATTGTTGCTCAACAAGTTGTAAACTAAATGAACAAAAGTATTGGGACACACCTTTTAATTCAGCCTGGCCTGTTACTTACAGTGAAGGATAATCTTAATGCCTCGGCAGACCAAGACATTTTGAACAACGCCATTCCGCCAACATTGTGGTCACAGTTTGAGGAAGAACCTTTTCTATTCCAGCATGATTGTGCCCCGGTGCACAAAGCGAGCCCCATAAAGACGTGACTGGATGAGTTCAGTGTGGAAGAACTTGACTGGCCGCACAGAGCCCTGCCCTCAACCCCATTCAGCACCTTTGGGATGAACTGGAACGGAGATTGCGAGCCAGGTCTTCTCATCCAACATCAGAACTCATAAATGCTCTACAGAACGAGAAACACAAAAAAATCTTGTGGAAAGCCTTCCAAGAAGAGTGGAAGCTGTTATAGCTGCAAAGGGGGACCAGCTCCATATTAAAGTCTATGGATTTGAATACAGTGTCGCTAAAGTCCCGGTCGGGGTAATGGTCAAGCATTCCAACACTTTTCTCTATAGAGTGCAAGTTCGTGTAAAATTGGCACTCAGAACCATGACCGACTGTAGTGCTTTTTTGCCATTGAAATATAAGCATTTTTTTTTTCTACAGAATAGTGGAAAATCATTCACTGCTGAATGCCAGTTGTGCCTGGCAATAATACAAAGCATCAATTAGATTTTAACATCTAATTTAAAGAAACATGCTTTAATATTAATTAAAACTCAACCAAGCTATTGTTAGCTATAGACCTAGCAAGCATTTCACTGCTTCCCTTGGCGGTAAATGCTGGTCAACAACTTTAAAAACACAACATATTCATATGCATGTAGACTTAATTTTTTACACAGGTTTCTCCAAGGTGAAAACTGAAAATATTGGTTCATTTCTAGGCCTACCTGGGCTAAGTAAATGACTATCAAAATGTAAAGCAAAACGAAAGTAAACAAGTAATGATACAGCACAGCTGCTCTACACATGACTTTCAAAATGTGCTTTAAATGTATTGTAAAAGTATTCTGAATACATCTTTTTATGTACTGTAATGGAATGTAATACTGAAAATGAGGGTATGCAGCCATCACTAGGTTTTCAAAGTATTTTGCCTGACTCTGATAGCACAACTAGCCTCGCTTTGTATGGGTGGGTGGGGTGGGTTGGTTGCGCCCCCATATCAACAAGGATGATGCTGGCCAGCGTGGATGTCTGTAAGCTGGTGTAACAGAATGGACGGTTAATGTTCTCCAACGAGCTGTCTAATGACGCTACACTGAACCACAGACGCAGCACATGACTTTCCAAGTGGATCACTGGACTGTTCACTCCATACAGTCTTGTAATCAGGGATCTTGAGGTTGTTGTGATTTGTGCTCTACATGAGGGGATCTTTCACCAGGAGAAATCTCAGACCAGTCTCTCTTGTCTCCAAACTAAATATCGTCCCAAAATGACAGGCTGGAAGTCATGGGGAAGGTCGTGATGCCATGAACAGACATTTTTTCTTCCTTTTTGTCTCGGATCTGGGCCTTTTGTCAGCAATCTCCAAAAAAAAAAAAAAAAAAAATCAAGGGTAGAACTGTGTAATGTGAATTTAGCAGCAGTTTGAAAGGATATGATGACACTTCACGAAGAAGCGTGTGCTGGAATTCACCCTCCCAGTTCTGGTAGTATGGTGTTGAACACAAATAGACTGGGGGGAAAACTGGGAAATAAGTTAAACAAAAAAAGGCAAATAGACTCATAGCCTCACATAATCACTAGTCTCACATAAATCACTAGAAAGTCTTTTGGATGTGGGTACAAAGCAAGTAAGACAGACTGAATAAGTTACTTTGGTGGGCGGCCCTCCTCGTATTTCCAGACGAGGAGAAAAGTATTATTAAAACTATATATATAGGGGGCGTGCCAGACGAGGCCCGGACATCACAAAAGCGGAGGATGTCTGCATTGGGGGAAATTATTATTTGACCCCTTGCAGAATTTGTAAATTTGCTGACTTACAAAAAAATGAACCGTCTCTCATTCATGAGGTAGGTTCATTTTTATGGAGAGAGACAGAATATCAACCAAAAATCAAGAAAACCATGTTACATAAAAGTTATAAATTGATTTGCATTTCACTGAGTGAAATAAGAATTTGACACCCAAGCAAAACATGACTTAGTACTGGGTGGAGAAACAGCAGTGACGTCTCTTGTAGTCGTTCAAAAGGTTTGCACACATCTCAGGAGGGATTTTGACTCACTCCTCTTTACAGTAACTCTCTAAATCCTTTAGGTTTCTTGGCTGCTGCTTGGCAACTCGAAGCTTCAACTCCTCCACAGATGTTCTATAGTACTGAGGTCTGGAGACTGGCTCGGCCACTCCAGGACCTTAATGTGCTTCTTCTTTAGCCTCTCCTTTGCTACCTTGGCAGTATGTTTTGGGTCATTGTCATGTTGGAAACCCACAACCTATCCTCAGTGTTCTGGCTGAGGGAAGGAGGTTCTCATCCAAGATGTTATGGTACATGGCCCCATGAATTGGCCCCTAAGAGCAGTGAAGTCATCCTGTACCCTTAGAAGAAAAACATCCCCAAGCATAATCTTTCCACCTCCATGTTTGACAGTGGGATGGTGTTCTTCAGGTCATCCTCAGTATTTCTCTTCCTCCTAAAATGGCGGGTCGAGTTGATGCCAAAGAGCTCGATTTTGGTCTCATCTGACCACAGCACTTTCTCCCAAGCCTTCTCTCAATCATTTAGATGTTCACTGGCAAACTTGAGATTGGCTGTACATGTGCCTTCTTGAGCAGGGGGACCTTGCAGCACTGCAAGATTTCAGTCCATTATGATGTAGTGAGTTACCAATGGTGTTCTTAGTGACTGTGGTCCCAACTGAGGGCAATTGATGGTCATTTTATATTTCTTCCGTTTCCGAATAATCGCACCAACAGTTGTCACCTTCTCACCAAGCTTCTTGCTGATGATCTTGCAACCCATTCCAGCCTCATGCAGGTATACAATCTTGTCGCTGATGTCCTTTGACAGCTCTCTGGTCTCGCCCATGATGGTGGAGAGGTTGGAATGGAAGAAACTGATTCTGTGGACAGGTGTGCTTTGTACAGATAACGAGTTAAGATCAGGTGTGTCTGTAATTAATAGATTGATTGTAATCTGTGTGCAACATGGTGACACAGCTAGTCTGTGTATATATATATATATATAGTTGGAGTGAGTAAATATATATATAGTTGGAGTGAATTAAGTGGCCCATCTAGACTATCTAAGAGCATCTTTGGTGAGACAGTGCAGCACATTATGTTCAGCAGCTCTCAGCTCTGTGTCTCTACAGCACTGAATAAATGACAGACATGCTTTGAGTCTTTTGCAGCAGGTTTTCATTCCATGTCTTGTGTTTAATACTACATTTCCCTTTTTTTCTTGTTGTTGTTGCTGTCCTTATGTCATGATAATGCTATTACCCAGTACTGCAAAGGTCTTGAGCAACCCCTCATTTCTTTATAGTTTGATTTGAATGACCTTGTTGGTGCAAAAATACTATTTTCTGCCTGTCAAACTGTCTTGTCTTTGACATATTGAGTACATTAAAAAGAAATGTGAATAAATGTTTTACTGTGACAGGCTGAAAAATGCCTACAGATACAAGGAGCCTAGATAAAGGAGTTCCAGCCACTCAGCATTCAGCACCACCAGTATACTGATCACCG
>JBBIGA010055897.1:0-12670 GCA_037576975.1 Alestes dentex
ATTAAGGCCCACCTGTCTATCACAGCACGTTGCCAAGGCCCACTTGGCCACATTAGATGATATTAAATAACCAATTGCTGACCAATGGCCTGTCTCGATTTAAGCCTGGTCCGTGGCCCAGTGGCTGAGAAACCTGGGACAAGCCTACGTGCCTGAATTGCAACCATACCTGGCATAGAAACCCCATAACTGCACTCAGAGAGAGCATTTCTGTTGATTGATGTCACATTTGTACCTGACCTGTGCCAACTATTTGCTAGTGTGTGTCTTACGTGACTGGGCCCTTGTAGTCTTGTAGCCAGTTGTATCTAGAACATAGATGAGGACAAACAATCACTAGGAACGGAACAGTGTTGTCGCTTAAGTGGGTTAAGTGCACTCAAAAGTACACCTCACAACCACGAGCATTATTTATGCGGTATAATGTGCGTTTTTCACATGATGCATATAAACTTAAAAAAAGCAGGCAGTTTTAACATTTACTCTATGTACATCGTTGACCTGGGTGGTACTTTGCAATTGGGATCTATCATTATTATTTTGTTATCAAAGATAATTGAAAATGAAAAGTGAGATTATTATAATTAATAATATAATTATTATTATTATCATAATTATTATTATTGTAATACTATTCATAATGTGCTTTTTCATTGTTTTTGTCTAGTTAGGGGACAGTGTTGAATCAGTTTGAGTTTGTATTGCCTGCACCTAAACTGGCCCACCTTTGCGAGATTGGACTGAAGGAAAGGTGGAACTATATTTTGAAGCTCGTTCAGTCTTGCAGTATGAAAATCATTAGATCACCGGAGTTTTAAGAGCTGAAGTGCCCAGCCGTGATCCTTGTGATCTAATGCCCCGTGGAGTTCATCTCCAATCCTAACTTACTACAACTCATAATGAAGGCATTCAGGAGACCTTCAGTATTACAGCCAAATGTGTTTGAACTAACCTCTCCAGGCCAGTAGATCATCAGAACCAAGGCTGGGTGCTTCTTCAGTTACACAGTCAACCTGCTTCATTTGGTGTTAATCCATCCATCTGTCCATCCACCCATCAGTCTTTCCCACCTTTACTCCCTTTTGCACCCACTGCAGTTTTGCCTTGTTGGTCAGTTGAGCATGCTTTCTGTTTCTCTTTCCAAAGCTCATGTGATCGCCAAAGCCCAGGGACTGGCCATCTTGTCCGTCATCAAAGCAGGGTTCATGATTACTGCTCGAGGCGGTAGTGGGATAGTGATTGCACGTCTTGCAGATGGAAGTAAGTCTATTTTTATTTGTACATTCTGTAATAGGAAAAATACATTTTCCAGCACTTATTCTTATTTTACCTGGAAAAATAACTTTCAGTATAAGTATAGGTTTTTTTCAGGATGGGTGGTAGACACTTTGAAGCAAACAATGTAGATGTACAAATATGAAGTCAAAAAAAAACAACAACAACAACATGCAGGGCAGAGTAGAATCATCATGCGGAATTATTATTAAAACCACAATTAAGAAAGTTTTTATATTATCTTTACATTATTTTTTTTTTAAGTAGTGCAATTGTAATTGACTAGCAGTTCATTTGTAGTTTGTATTGTATCAGAAGATTGAATGAAGTGACTAAATGATATACAGCTTATAGTGGACCAAAAATGTTTTTTATAAAAACATATTACAGCGGAATTCTTTAACCATTAAGTTCTTTAACCATTTCAGGGACTGTCAAGTCTACAACAAAGCCCAGTTTGTTTGGGCTTTTATGATTGTTTGTCTGTAATCATTCAGAAGGGGGAGCTCCAGTTTGTCTTCTTATAATTGAGCAGCAACAAGGAAATGCTACACTTGCTGTTGTTTTGTTTTGTTTTGTTTTGTTTTTTTTTTTTACCTACTATTGACAGGTCAGTGTATCTTACTGTGGTTAAATGCAAGAACGCTGCAGCTCTCTGTTCTTTGTGGCACACCAACATATTTCACATTTATGCCAAAAATCCACACTGGACTGAATTTAGTGTATATTCACATTTAAAAAGTAGAATGAGAAGTCAACTGGCCAAAAACATGAGCACATACCTAATAAAACCTGAATGCGAGGAAGTAAACATTCAGTTACATCCTGATGTCTGCATCTAAACCAAGACAGGTGACACATGAGTTGGACTGGGTTTTGTTTAATGAAGTGGGGAACACTGCATTTAAAAGTGGTGTTAAGTCAAGTAAAAGGATTGTTGGTGTTCTGTTGCAAAAATAGGTCTACATCAATGAAGAAAACTTTTTTTTTAGTTGGACTAGATTTTATAGTTTAGTGTGTTTTTCATTTTTTTCATTAAGCAACGAGAATTTATCTGTTCCAGAAACAGGCGAAATGTTAAATAACAGTTAATGGGTTATTGCTTTTTGTTAGTATAGTGGTAAGTAGATAACGGTGAATATGAAATGAATTTTTATAGTTATATACTTTCAAAGACCATTTTAAAAACGATCAAAATGCTATGAGATTAAACAGGTAAAAATGTCACAATTTCATTGTAATCATGTATCAGAAATGATTGCTTGCATATTTATAGCTTGATGCATGTCTTTGAACATTCTCCTTGGATCTAGTTATAAATGGCTAGAGATAAATTCCACAACCATGGGTTTCTCATAGAAAGTCCTGTTTACTCTTTGCATATTTATTCCATGTCAAACAAATATGTGACACAATTTTTTATCCAAGATGATGTTTGTCCTTTAAATAAAGTCTCTCTGTAGCAGATGGGTTGAAATGTCTGTTGCCTGTGGTCTCTAGAGATCTACTCCTACAGTTTCTACTATCTGAAACTTTATTTATTGCTTTTTGTTTGATATATGTGCCAGCAGCTTATATATCAATACTGAATGCATTTTGGTCTACAGCCATTTTGGCGCTGAACCAAGGATTCTTACACTTTTGATGGTTCATGCTCCCTCAGACATCTTGTAAATATACTATAGTCTAGGATTATCTTGGGAATACTTATATTTGACATGCATAACATCGGCAAAGTTTTTGTACACCACACAATGTTACATCCATATCTGCCTTTTGAACATTTTATTTCCAAATCATGGATGTTTAATGTGGAGTTTGTCCCCCAGTTTACTACAGTGACAGCCTCCATGCTTCTGGGAAAGCTGCTGGGCTCCGCTTCCATATAGCCCCCAGAGAATGAGTGAATTTTAGCTCTCACATTGGGTGATGAGGCCTGGCTCAAATTTGCTCTTTCAGAAGTATCCCAGAGGTGTTGAATGGGTTTGAGGTCCAGGCTCGCCGCATGCTTTTCAAGTTCTTCCATAATCGAACCATTTCTGTGGATGTATCTTTGTGCGCAGCTCAAGATACATCCATCAAGCTAATAAAGTAAAGGATCTTCCCCAAAGTGCTGCTACAAAGTTGGAAGTGCAGAAAAATCTCTCCGACATTTTGTTGTATGCTTTATTGTAGCATTTTACTTCACTGGGGCCCAGATCATGAAAAACAGCCCCAGACCATTATTCCTCCTCTACCAAACTGTACAGTGCAAACTGTGCATTTGGGAAGGTAGCGTTTTCCTGACATTTGCCAAACCCAGGTTTATCCGTCAGACTGCCATGTTGGAAGCATGATTGATAATTTAGCAAAACTTGTTCCCACCACTTAAGCTTTGGCACTTCGTCTAAGCCATGGACATCTAATCTATACCTCATTGAACAGACTGAGGACAGATGCTTTATATGGTTCACACAGAAATCAGTATTAGTATTTGGTGACCTTATGTGGCCCTCTACTTCTCAGCTGAGCTGATGGTGCTCCCAGACATTACAATACACATTAACTGCATTTACACTTGACCAGGGTGACTGTAGCTGGACACAGACTTGACAAAGGTGTTGCTGAGCCCTTCATTAAAACCAGTTTCAATATTTGTGTGTGGAGATAACATAGCAGTATACTTCATACAGTACAGATTCATTTTAGCTGTAAGAGACATTATTTTAATGAGAGTTAATGGAACCATATTATGACATTTACGTTAACACAGTTTTCTGTTGTCTCATGATGCAGCATGGTCTGCTCCCTCAGCCATTGGTATCGCTGGTCTCGGTGGAGGTTTTGAAATTGGCTTGGAGGTAGGTTCTCTTTTCCTTCTCATTTTCTAAAATGGATCACAGCAGTGTACAATCATTTTAACCAGGAATTTCTAAAACTGAAATCAAGAAAAACACATTCAGTTCTAGTTCTAAAACCATGTTGGATGGTTACACACACTTGACAACAGTTCAATTCTGTATTAGTATAAAAGAAGTTATTTGTCCACGCCCAGCAGGACCTGACTGCTCACATTGGGTTTGGTCAGGTTTGAATGTCATTTTCTTAATATGTGTCATACTCAGTTGGGTTCCGATTTCATCAAATCTTTTCAAATTTTATGACTGATCATTTCAGGTCAGTTTCTGACAGAATTTTGTTGGTCTCGGGTCAGTTTCGGGCATAAAACACAATAGGTCGAATAGGGCAGTAATTGGGGTTTGGGACCAGAATTTTAGGTTTAATATTAACGCTCTGTAGGTCATGTAACTTGGTGTTAAAATGAAAAAGTGTAGTTAAATCACAGTTCCTTACTTTTAGGATATTCAGTATCTAATGTGCTTTGTTTCTACAGTATGGTTTGGAATATTTAATACAATTCTGTCAGTATACATCCTATTCTCTCTTTTTGAGGCCCCTATCCTGCACTTCTTACTGTTTATTTTTCTAAAATCTGCATGAGAGCACCAAAATTTTTTAGAAAGATTAGACTGAAACTATAGAGACCCTATACATTTTTTTCCACATATGCAAAAAGTCACATTACTTCCAGGCTGCCCTTTGTTTTGATTGCTGATGTTCTGTTGAAATATTACGCTCCCAAGAACTGGTTCCCTTTACACAAGAGCTATTTGGCTGCTGAGTGCTGGCTTCATCATTTTTCTGTGCACTGAGCAGCCTCTCCTGTCTGTGACCCAGGAAATCATGAGCATGTGCTCCTGCTGAGGTCATTTGTCATCACCAGGAAGAGAAATTTGTTTCATGGCCTGCAGTTTTGGATGACTCATTGTGTACTGAGTGCCTGTGCGACTTGACATTCTTGATTAAGTTCAGGATTCTCAGGTCCAGTTGCCAGTAGTTAAGTGTGGTAGTACAGGAGACTTTCCACACAGACACTTAAACCAGACTATGCTTGAATCTCGTCCAAATATTATGACAGCAGCCACCACTCAGACCAATTAAAGAGAACCAAATCGTCTCAGAAAACGCTTTTATTTTTTAAATGTTGTGCTGATGACAGATGCACAATAGATGTCTGGGTGGCTGTCAGAGTGATTTACGAGCGTTGCCCATAAGGACTGTGTAGTTAATATAATTCATGGCTAAGACTATTAAACGGAACCTTTCATCCATTCATGTCACTGGTAAAGGTGTCATTATAATGCATCACATACAGCTTACTGACACATTAAAGGGAAAACAGGTTTCAGACCATTAGGAGTCACCAGAACATGCCTTGCTATAGATTGTACAAGTCTGATAACTTTGCTGTAGGGATGAAACCTAATATGCAAAAGATATTCCCTCAGTTGGTGTTTTGATAATGGTAAGCACAACTTATCACGTTATCCTTAAATCTCCCATAGGTGTTTTGTTGGGTTGAGGTCTAGTGATGGTGAAGGCCCTAGCTTTTGATTTATATAGTTTTATAATTTAGCCTTAGTGAGATTTTTGCATTAGTTTGAAAACAGAGGAGCACCTGTTACTCAGGTGACTGAGAATGCCGTTGCTGATCAAAGTGTCAAGAACAGTCTAACCACATCTACACAGAGAGGGATATCATATTATTGTAGTGCATAAACCCTACATTAAAAGGCAAATGGCCATTAGAGAGATAAGAGGTGAAAAAACACCACAGACACTTGTTATTGTTATTGTTATGTTATTAATCATACGCTAGGGCCCTCGTAGTCATCAGTGTCTGAAACACCTTTGGAAGAATGGTGCTCACCCCTCAAATGCAGTTCTTGAGGCTTGTAGAATCTATGCCAAGGCAGTTCTGGCAATACTTTACTCTGGGCAATACTTTACTAAGACATTTCAGGCTTTTTTTTTTTTTTTTCCTTTAAGTTTGTCAGCTGTCTTTATTAGTATATCCTGTGAATCCTCTTAAAGAGGTGCAGCATTAGCACTGAATTCTACAAATATTCAATCACCTGCCAAGTCAGTATTATTCGGTTTACTTATAAGAGCTAAAATGTACTTATGCGAGTCAACATATTTGAATGCTTTTTCATCTTCAGGCATCTGATTTCGTTATCATACTGAATCAGAGGAGAGCTGTGGAAGCCTTCAGCAAAGGAGGAAATTTGACATTCGGTGGAAACTGCACTGTGGCTGTTGGGCCTCTTGGCAGGTAAGAAACTCCAGCTTGGTACCAGCAAACAGGAGAAAAGACCTGGACCTGGTTAATCAAATGGAAACAATATAATATTAACTTTCTTCCTATATATCGCTTAATCATTTTTTAATTCCACATATATTCTTTTGACTTTCCCCCTTCTTTAAGAAAGTGGATTATCATCTATCTAATCTCCTTAGAAATATCCCCTGAAAAATGAATAACATATACTTAATGGCTGTCATGTAAATAAATGCCTCAAACTATATTTGGCTGGAAGTGGGGCTGGTTCGTCGGTTACCTCACCGTTCAGACTCCACTTGAGTTTATGAATAATATAAGAACAGCTCTTCCTCTCTCTGATGGAGATAAATATAGCTGTCTTTTATATTGTGTTGTTTTTAATTTTGGCATCCCATGAGACCTATTACCCTTGATGAAAGGTGATTTATATAGAGATCAGATCCGGTAGTGCTGCCAGCACCAGCTCTAACCGGCAGCCCAATTATCCGTCATTCAACAAGCACGAGCACGTACAGAAGTTTCTGTGAGAATTATATATAATGACGGGAACTTTTGCTGAGCATTATGTTACTTGGAGACACAGCAGTTTGATGGATAGATTTATTGTTACACAGCGACTGGTCTAATTTTCAAACAGTGACTCTGCACATTACCAACTGATCCATCTGGCTTTTTATCAATAAAAAAAAAAAAAAACTTGCAGTGTGGGAAGACTTTCTAAATAGTTATTGTATGGCACAAGGCTGAACTCCACTGTATAAGATCTGCACTGAGCTGCTCTCAATTGAGCATGTGTGTTTAATATTAACAAATATTATGAAAACTGATTCTGCACTTTTGTAAGGGATTGTCAGGAGGCGAAGAAGGTATTTCTGGATGTTGGATGCCATCAGTCACAATTACTAATTATATTTGATTATTAGTATTTTTTAATCTATGAAAATGATAGTTCTTTTATGAATTGGCTCAGTGGTTAGTCTCTGCATTTAACGCTGAAGTTTTGTAGTTTGTGGTTCCTCTACAAAGGAGAGTGAAAAGTGCTCAGCATGCTTTTGTGTGTCACTGATAGAGAGGAAACCCCTCTCACTACTGTATATGTTTGTGGTCAAAAATGTCATGTATATGTAAAACAGTAAAATTGCTTGTGCTAAATTGCCTGTGATTTCTCCATTAATCATGCAATAATCACAATTACATCACATCCTGTATAAACTATTAAATGGTGACATACTATAACTACCCTGTTATTGTAAAGTTATTTGTAAAGGAAACACTGCAGGCCTGTATGGTATTCTGTATTTTCTATTATAAAAATGTTCTACTGTTTTGTTTTTTTTTATTATTTTGATGTAATCTACATCTCATTCTGCACACGTAACGCTTCCTACAATATGTTTTGAAATATGTTGAAATCATATTAGAGTATTTTGCTTGGATATCTGCAACAGAATCACATTATATTATTAAAAACAATGATTCCACATTTTTGAACAGTGGATCCCAACATCTGAATGTAATGTAAATGAGTTAGGGTAAACTCTGAGCTGCAGTGTGTTCAGGCTAGTTATGTGGGTGCAGGTGGCCTGGTGTAATCCCTTTCATTGACTGTTGGTTTAGAATGTTGATTGTGCAGTGCTCTGCTTACATGCACACAAACAAATCCCTCTTACTGAGTGTCTGTGACAGGAATTTGGAGGCAGACGTGGCGTTCCGCAGCACGGTGGCCGTGTACTCCTACTGCAGGTCACGAGGCCTCTACGCCGGAGTGTCACTCGTTGGCTCCTGCATAATCGAGCGCAAAGAGACCAATAGAAAGTAAGAACTATCTACTTAAAGATTTCACCACTTACAACTGTCCTCTGGTTCTCACACGGTCCTAAAACTTGAATGTTTCTACATATGGTAAGTTGCTTTGGATAAAAGCATCTGCCAAATGAAAGTAATGTAACATACTCCACAATCTTTTTCCTGCAGTTAATAATATGTACATGTAATATGTAATGTTTTTTACATTACGCATTATATGTATGTAAACGTGTTTGGGGCATCTGGTGGCCTGGTGGTTAGGGAGTTGCCCCTGCAATCAGAAGGTTGTGGGTTCGAATCCCAGCACTGCCAGTGTCGTCACTGAGGTGCCTTTGAGCAAGGTACCGTCCCAACACACTGCTCTCTGGGCGCCCCTCATTGGTGGCAGCCCCCTGCTTCACTTGGGTTAAATGTAGAGAGAGAATTTCACACTGTTCACATTGTGTGCTGTGGTGTGTTCATGTGTGACTGTAAGGGGCCACTTTTTACTTTACTTTACTTTTACAGGGTTTTTTTTTTTTTTTTGTTGGTGACCTCAAGCTAATTCTTTCAGTTTTTCTTCAAGATGGTTTTGTCCTTTCTCAAAGGTTCTATGGCCAAGACATTCGCGCATCTGCTATTCTCGCCGGTGATGTGTACCCTCCCCCTGAAGCCCATGACCTTTATGCCATTTTACAGGACTACACCGAGAAATACACCACCGAATGGCAAAGCAAAAATCTACGGGCTGCCAGCAAGGTCCGTATTCGTCCAGGCAAGCTCATGTGGTGACCTTAGATGCCTTTCGTCATGTTTACTCTCTTATCACTTCTTTTATGATGAATAAAAGATTTTTGTTGGGTAATTAAACAGAAACTACTGTGGGTGTTGCCGGTGTTGGGCCTCTAGTCCGATTAAGTTAGGTAAACAGCTGTTACCACTCCAGCAGCTCTTTACTATTTTAAAGTGCACATTTTAAAAGGGACAGTAGTTTAGGGCACCTGCTAAGGCCGCTGTCTGAAGATCATATCCTTTTTTTATATTATTTACTTGAGGCATTAATGCGCTGTTGCCATGAGATTTTAGTAGAAATAATAAACTAACTAGGAACAAAACAGTGAAGAGAACCTCCAGAGTAAGATGCCCCCCTTTTACTTTCTATTCTGATCTAACATTTGGGCCAAGTCTAATCTCGACATGTTTACTGAGGTCAAACTGCTTCATAGTTTAAATAGTTTTTTTTTATTTCAATGTAATTATGAAGGGACTGCATTGTCTCTTGAACATATATAAACAAGATATTCATATGCAGGCGCTTATTTTCACGCGTTGAAACTGATCACTTGCACTCAAATTACTGCTTGTCATACCACAGTTTCCTGAATCAGACATTAAGTAGTTTGTCCATTATTCAGGAGGGTAAAGTCTGCATAGTTTCTGCACAGCTTTGATGAATAAATTCCCTTTTTTTTTTTTTTTTGGAAAGGTCTTTTCACAGATGAGTGCAGCCCCATCTAGACCAAAGCCTCCAGTGCAGATGGCTGCTTCCTCCTTCACTCCAAAGGCACATGGTAAGACAAGTGTGATGAAAGTGATGCCATGCCATTTCAGCAGTAGCGTTCATGTAATCTGAAACAGAAATGCTGACTCTTCATGTTTTGCTTGGCTCATGATGTTCTGAGTCATTTTTTCCTTACTAAATCGGTAGCATTGTTGTTCTTTGTTTTTACTAATGGGGATGTGATATTAAAGTGGTAACCTTTTGATACTGTATGCACCATTTGGAATTTGGCAATGAATGTCTCTGAATAAAAAAATAAAAAAATGACATTTTCAACGTTACAGCTTCTTTTGCAGAAACAAAATCAGCCCTCTATCCCAGCATCTCCAACTGGTCCACCGAAAGCTCAGGTGTGTGAATCCAGAGTTTAGTAGAAGGCTTGCATTGAACGAGGAATGGTCCACAGGTAGTTCTAAGACGATATGGAATGTTGTTGGAAGTAAATATGCGTCATTGCATTGGAATTAGCCAAGTATTGGCAGATAATTGTTCAAAATATCAGTATCGGACAGATGTTTAGATTGGTTTAGTCAAATATTTCGGAACCAATTTTTATGACCTGTTTAGTTTACTTTGAAAGGGCAGGCCGTTTAGACGACTCTGAGTTACTCTGCTAAAAGGTCCATATTATTTGTTGTACGCCTATGTGACCCTCTATAAATAAAGGTTATATTTCTCTATAATGCTAATCCAGATCTAGTACCAGTTTCTACATTTTATATTATAACCGTTTGTGTATTGGCATGGACAGATATGTCAAAAAATACGTACATAAATATTCTTCATCGGCCCACAAGTCCCCAGATCTGTGCTTCCCCGGCGAAAATGATTCGTTTTAGATTTTAGAATGGGCTAAAACTCAGTGAGAGTTAGAGACTGCATGTTCTCAGTTTATTTTCAGACTCTTATACTGATACTGACAGCATTTCGGCATGATTTATTTTTGCTATCCAATTTTAGTTTACAAAGCTTTTAAAATATTTCTTTAAATGTAACCTTTCATCAAGCTGTTTATCTCAATATTTAAACTGTTTGACTACACTACTACCTTACTGGGGGAAAAAAAAATACAAAATTAACAACAAAATACATGAACCTACAAGTTTTTCCATACAGAAAATATACAGAAAATATATTTTTTAATATGAAGGAGCCGTAGTGTTGTACACCTTGTTCTTATGTTAAGCTAAATGAGGCTGCTGTGATCACATGACTTACTTTGCTTTAATTTTTAAGCACTTCAAACCCTGTTGTCTTTTAGGCTGGATATTTGTTATCAAATAACAAATACACCCCCCCCCCCATTCCACACACACACTTCTGGTATCAGCCTGAAACTGTGTATAAGATCAGTGATATATTTAGTGTGTGGATACAAACTGAAAGACATCTTACACATATTTGCATTGCCGTTACCTTTCGCTATATGGAATGTCATAAAGAATTTATAGCATCATACACGATATTTGGAGGCAAATCACAAAAAAGTATGCTTTTGTAGCTCTTTTGTAGAGGATTTTGTCAGAAAATGGCTGGAACTTTTGATCGAGCAATAGAGATGCATGATTCATGCGTAATGTGTCTAAGATTATATGTAGGTATGCTGCATGTGCTCAGCTGACTCAGGTCAGTAAGCAGTCACTCCAAACACACACCCCTGATGGTTTTTACAATGCTCTCTTCATTAAGAAGCAGAGCTCTTTGTAAAAGAAGAGCACTTGTAAAATCAGATGGTGTGTTTGGGGGGGGGGGCGGGCCTGACCCCACAGCCCTCACTGAGATCCTAATATGACACTGTCTGTAAATTGCTGGGCCTTTTGCAGGGAATAGTGAACAAATCACGTCTTGTTTAACTAAGCAAGCAGAAAATGTGCACCCAACAATACTTTACTGTTTTGAATAGCTATTGTAATGTTCTTTTTATTGGACATGGGTGCCTGTTAACTGATTGGACCTTGGTTTCCTTGAAATGGAAACATATAAAAAGAATGGGAGCTCTGGTGTACAGTCTTCAGTCCAAGATTTGGCCTGGAATCAAAAGGCTTGGCAAATGGAGCGTCTCTAAACATTTCACAGAGATTTTTCAGGGCTTAAAAGAATAACTTATTGGAGTTCATTGCTATCTGGAATACTTGCTTTTAGAGTTGTCTCCCCAAAAGGTTCAGTGACCCTTGAGAAGATATATTCAGCTGATGATTTGAAGTGAGGAACAGTCATGGTGTTGTAAATGAAAGGTCAGCATGAGGTAAAGACCATTTAAAGGAATAGTTCCGTGAAAAAGCTATCAAGATATGTCTGGTGTCCAGACTCGGCTTCTTAATTTAGAACTGGAGCTGCGAGCTTAGCGTTGCAATAGAAGTCAGTAGTCACCCAAATAAACCAAATCGAAACCTTCTCCTGAGATCACATACGGAACTTTAGAGCTTAAGATTCCTATTGAAGTCATTCATTTATTCTGGTCTGTGTGTGGTGAATGATTTGTGTTCTTTTCAGTTAGACTTCATTTATTTTCATTAGGCTCCCAAAGGCCTGTGTTTACAGTTGAATTGCGGGGATTAAATAAGAAAGCACACACCAACGCAGCCCTGTCTGCCCGCGTTTATGAGGGAATCCACTTGGCTTGGCTGGGAAGGTTTTAACGGACGCGACAAACTAGATTCTGGCCCTTTTCCCATCTCTTCTCCACGTAGGAAAGGCCTCCATGCTCTTTGCCATGTCAAAAGTCAGCTGCGCAGCGAGCACATTCTTTCCCACAGAGGGATGACAGTAACATCAGTGAAGGGGAAGATTACACAGAGTGCTGGCCAGTAGCTTGTGTGTGTGTGTGTGTGTGTGTGTGTGTGTGTGTGTGTGTGTGTGTGTGTGTGTGTGTGTGTGTGTGTGTG
>JBBIGA010055926.1:0-12670 GCA_037576975.1 Alestes dentex
GGGGAAGAGAGGAGAGAGAGAGAGGGGAGGGTGAAAGAGAGAGGGAGAGAAGTAGGGGAAGAGAGGAGAGAGAGAGAGAGAGAGTGAGAGAGAAGAGGGTGAAAGAGAGAGGGAGAGAAGTAGGGGAAGAGAGGAGAGAGAGAGGAGGGTGAAAGAGAGAGAGAGCGAAGTAGGGGGAGGAGAGAGAGAGAGAGAAAGGGAGAGGAGGGAAAAGAGGGAGAGAAGTGGGGGAGAGAGAGAGAGAGCAAATACAGACAGTAAGAAAGAAAGGGAGAGAAAGAAAGTGAGAAGAGAGAGTGAGGGAAATAAACAGAGAGAGAGGAGACAGACAGAAAGAACAGAAGAGAGAGAGGAGGGGAGAGAAAGAGACAGAGAGAAAAGGAGTGTGAGAGGGTGGGGAGAGTGAGAGAGAGCGAGAGGAAGGAGAGAGAGAAAAAAAGAGGGGGAGAGAGAAAGAGAGAGATAGAAAGAGAGGGAGTGTGGAAAGAGAGATGTGTTTGACCTGGAGGTAATATTTTCATATTTGTCCTTCATTTTCTGTATTACTTCTTTACATAATCTTAGTAATTAAAGGTATAAGATGCATTACAAGTTGTGCCTTATAATGTAGAATCTAATAAGCTCTTACAGGGTTGGAGCACAGCTCTTAAAATTGAAATTCAGTGTTTTATAATTCCCTTTTTAAACATTTTTAATAACCCTCAACAAAGACTCAAAAAGTAATCCAGTTTCCATATCAACCAGCTGAAAAACATGGTCCCTCTTTATATTAAGCACCTCTAATAGCTGTGCCGTTACATTTTAGCAGTGCAGACACCAAGAGTGCATCACTGTTACAGCTGGATTACAAAAAATGAGGAAACACTTCGAAGTCAAAGTAAACTCTATCATCATCTCACCTATATACATGCATACAATGAAACTTGTATAATGAAGTAAGTAAAGTGAGAAAAGTAATTTAATGAAGTGAGTTCAAAGTAATTTTAATATGCATGAGTAACAAGAAGCTGCACTGATCGCAGCTGTGACAGTGAACAGATCACCAGTAGTTACATTGTTACTGTATACATTTTTAAAGCAGAACCATACAGTTGGTATGGACACTTCATATAAAGCGGGACTGAAACATGTATATGTGAGTGTATATAAACAGCTTCAGAAAAAGGAGACGACTGCAATTCGTTTTTAAATCAGCATCTCTATGACTATGACAACTATTCCGTGCCAGTGTCTGTTAAATTCCTACACAAGCACCTCATTCTGCTTCATGAGGTACTGATTAGTGATCACCTGAATTTAATGAGGAAAAGTACAAAAACACTGCTGTAATCAACACTCTCCTCCCGCAATGAGACCAGTTGGATGGTGAAACACTACTAGAAGTTCATCAGAGGTAATTATTGCCATTTTGTTTAAGAGTGAACGAGAGATTTGTTTTCTTTGAGTTATTCAAGTTCTGTAAACCCTGCATCATTTCTCTTATTCTGATGTTTTGTCATTTCCTGTAAAATGATGCTTTAAAGAACAACATTTTTATTTGGAAATTAGGAGAAATATTGTCAGCAGTTCTTAAAAAGTGGCAAAGCTGTTCAGTTCAATACTTGCACCTGTAAAGGATAAAACTTGAGACACTCAACATTTTTGCAGTGGTCCCTCTCTCTATATATAATTATCATAATAATAATAATAATATATATATAATATGGGTTTTCTCTCTCACACTCTCTAATTGGGGTCTTTGATGGGAACTATCAGAGCAAGGGCTAATCTGATACAGATGGTCTCATGTGACTTCTGACCCACTGTTAGACTTAATAAGATGACAGACTGGATATGTTCTTTTATCATCTATAGGTTGTAGTGGCATTATTTACATGCCGGTTCTTCCCTGAATTCTGGGGGGATGTCTGCTCTTGTGCGGTGACCTTTTCAAAGTGTGTACTCTAAAGAGCGGTCAGCATTCATTGCTCGGAGGGGAGTGCTGTTGTTCCGGCGTGGGGGATCTGAGCCGGTGACCTTGTGGTTGCGGGGTATTTTACTACAGCATCAGCATGGCCTTTCTGGCTGGTGTATGAAGAAGTCGGTCACACCTTGAAAAACCGAAGCCCTACCAGCTTTTAAGAGTGTTGGTTTGGGATGATTTTCACTCTTTGGAAAACTTCCCTTTTGGTCAGTTTAAGCATCTTTCGGATGTCGTCTTCTTAAAGTTTCCATATCTGTGTTTCCATATCTGTGCTGATGCAAAAACCTACATCACCAAATTGGGAGGAAGAAAATTATTTTGAACTAAATGCACTTTTTGAAAATGTAGTATTTATTCTACAGACATTAGGACCATTACATTGGTCAACTCCATCAAGAAATGATGCCTTAAATGTCAAAACTCCTCAGTGTTTCCTGGCTTGGATGCATGGTTCTACATAAAAATAAACTTGAATAGGTTTAGAATCTTTACGTGATGTCGAGGTTGGTGAGACTTGAGGAGGGTTCTTCGCCCATATTTCTCATCTGTAAAAATTCTTCAAAGAAAAAAAATATATGTACTACATAGTTCCACCGTGTAGACCTTGTTTTTACATGTAAAGTTATAAAGTTTTGATACGACACCAATAGTTTACTTCCCCCACTGTTTTATTCCGTATTCTCTGCGTTTTGTGTTATTTTTGGCTGTCATGATGATGGAAGCAGCAGGCGGGTAAAAATGAGACCTCAGTCCCAGAGAGCTTTCCCCTGTATAAATAAGTAATGAGTGAAATAAATAAAGGTTGGAAATGTGTTGGTGAGCATGAACACTTGACAGTGTGCAAGTTGCTCGCTTTTTGGCAGCAGAGCTTGTCTTATAAATCATAGATAAAAGTAATAACAATTTATGATGGAACCATCTGCAGATACGTCCACTGTTTCTAAACTTTTTTGGGGGGAGGGATTAGAATGCGCCCTCCCCCAGAAAAGTTTAGAAACATCACTGGGCTGTCGCACATTTCCCAACCACCAACCCCTTGATGATATGAGAATTCTCCAAAATATCTTATGAAAGGCCTCGTTTGTTTTTCCAGAAATGCTAATGCAAGACTCTAGCCACATCCCAACCCCTCACTGCCCCCATAACTAAAAAATATACTGCAAACTCTACAACATACTTTCTTTTTTAAAAAGTTCTTCGAACAATGCCATAGAACAAACTATTTTTAGTTCCCTAAAGAACCATAATTGGAGGGGGGGGGGGGACTGATTCACATAACATAAAGGGTCTTTGCCAATTGAAGGTTTCTTTCTAGAACCTTTAATTATGTAGATTAACAATAAAATGTCCTTCAGGCATATTTTTACCAAAAGCGATTCTTCTCTGAAGAACATCCATTGCAATATTTTTCCAGAAAACAAAAGTGTTTTTTCTACACTTAACAAAGACCCTATTCTGGGCTTTTAATTTTTAAAATATTTGGAAATGTTTGGACATGCCTAGACCCTTCCAAGGAAAGGATCCCTCATTTGTTCAGTCTGTATAGATCCATTACTTTAAACCATGCAAGGCTCTTTAGACTTCTGTGGACCTGAGGTTCTTCATGCTCTAATCTCATTTATGGTAAGAAACATCTATTAAAAGTTGCTTTATGGAACCAACAGTGGGCCACCAAGCTGTCTTCCTGATGTAGCGTTACACTGCGCAATCCCTCAAGTAAATTCGTGAAGGTCCACCTGAGATGTTGAGATGCTTGTTGGGTGCATCTCAGGAAATGTTTGTTTTAGGAAATAAAACAGTACTCACACATCAACACTATTATTCAGTCTGTTTGTTTGAGAAACAAATATGAAGACTGGAGGGCCTTTATACCTGGAGTTTGATTCCCTTCCTCCTGACCAAAGCAGAAAATAGTACTTTTATATCTGGATTGCTTAGCGTTCACACTGCTTTACATTAACACCAAACCAGAAGATCATACATACAGAAAGTCACGGCTGCCAGGGCAGATTTTATGATGTCGAATAATAATAATAATAATAATAATAATAATTATTATTATTATTATTATTATTATTATTATTATAATAATAATGATAATACATTTTATTTGAAAAACGCCTTTCAAAGCACTGTACACAACAAAATGATAAAAAGAATAAGCATAAGAGCAGACAATCTACAGAATCTACATTAAACAATACCAAATAATACGGCAGAGTGGAGAAGACTGTGTTGAATAAGGTAATTTGAATAGTTGGCTTTTGAGTCTAGATTTAAAAAGAGGAAAAGAAGTGATGTTTCTTATGTGAGGAGGTGGAGAATTCCAAAGCTGGGGAGCAGAGCAGCTGAAAGCGCTGCTCCCCATGGAGGCAAGACGGGGGGAAGGGACAGACAGAGAAAGAGAGGAGGAGGATCTGAGGCAGCAAGATAGAGTGGTGATCTGAACCAAATCAGACAAATATGGAAGGGAGAGGTGATGTATAGCCTTAAATGTGTACAGAAGAATTTTGAAATTGATTTGATGTTTAGCCACTGAAGCTGCTGCAAAACAGGGGTGGTGTGGTGGATGGAAAGGGGTCCTGGTGACAGTACGAGCAGCAGAGTTCTGGACAAGTTGGATTACTTCAGTAATCGATCCGGGAAGTAACAAGGCTATGGACAAGAATGGCAGTGGCATGAGGGGTGAGAGGAGGACAGAGACGATTAATGCTGAGTAGATGGAAGCATGCAGACCGAGTGACCTCATTGATGTGTGAATGAAAAGTGAAAGTCCTGTAAAGTGCTGGCAACCTTAACTTTGATAATCGCCCTAATACACACCTAACTTTTATCTGTCTCAGTTGAGCTCATTGGTTTAATCCATGTCTTGTTTTATCAGTCTCCTGATATTCTAGAGCTGTAAAACTCTCATACGTGAGAGCTTGGAATTATGTCTACTGAGAGCAACAAATCAGCTGTGCAGCGTCAGTGATAATCCTGATGTATCCACCTCCTCAAAAACGTGGCCTCTGCAGCGCATGCATTCGCTCAAGTGTGTCCGCACTTCGGATCACTCCTGTACGTTCTGGAATCATCCAGAAGCAAAGTTTGGAATCGCGCGTCAGGCTTGTCGGAGTGATGTAATACTTAAACATGAAAGCTTGAGAAGGCAAAATCTCTTCCTCGTGAGGAGCAATGCTGAATGTTGGAGGGGCGGGTTTGGGGGGGTGCGGGGGGAGTAGTGTCTGGGGATGGAGGGATTTAGGTTTATGCTGCCGGCGATGCTGCGTACTGTCCATATTTATTAAGGCAGAAATACATAGCCCAGCGCAACGCTGTGCCAGACAAGCGATAAGACAGGCCGTCTCAGGAGCGCAGAGTACGGCTGTGCTTTCTCTTCGGCTGCGAACATATTGGCTGTATTTATCACTTCGGAAGCGTTCTGCCGCGTCTGCCTGTACACATGATGCGATTTGCCCCCCCCCCCTTCAGCCATAGTATGGAACTGCATTCAGTGCATTATTATTATTTATAGATTCAGATGTGTGCATGTCTGTGGTTATTATTTCATATATTGTTGTTACTTATGGAGCCACATGAGATTAGACCTTTGTGCTGCAATAATGGAGATGAATGCCATGCTTGCATTATTGTCTTGCATGCCTGTGATGTCGTATCCCGTGATTTGTGTGATGTCCTCTTATACCGGGATGAAATTTAGATGCTTTTGGGATTTCCAGCCTAGGAGAACATGGTTGTTTATACTCTGCAGTTTTAGACGAAGTAACCTCACCACAGCTCGTGCCGCAGAAAGCTAGTAGCCGAGCTGTTATTATTTTTCAAAGTAATGCAAAACTGAAAGAAATGGGGCTTTGGTGTCAAAGTGTTGGTGTTTTTTTCAGGCAAAAATGTGATAGTTTAACGGTTCTGAGCACGTGCAGAGCAATCGCTTGCGGGTGTCTGTGGAGCCGCAGGACATTGCATAGCCCAGGCTGTTTTAATCTTGGGGTTGAGACGGGGGGTGGGTTGGGATTCCACAGCACTTTTTTGAAATTATGGAAAATAATCACTAATAACACATTTTTGCGAGTGGCTGTACTGTTTCATTTCTCTGGCTAGTGATGGACCACCACTGAGCTGAAGACTGTTTCCCTGTACTCCAGACAGTGCTTGGTGTGAACACAGCAAAGCAACTCTACACTGGGCCCAGGACAAAATGTAAATATAATTGGAAATTTGGAAAATTGTGATTGGGTGAGTTAAATGTTTCTAAGTGTATTCGATTCATCAGTATCTACAACTGATCCTCTGACTCACCCTTAAATGTTTAGAGTGCTTTCCTTGTCCTCCTGTCACATTTATCCCCAGAATATATTGTAGTACCACCTAGCGTTTGGGACCAGACGCTCTGGGGGCAGAGTGACTTACAGTTATTTGTTACAGGGACAGTCCTCATGGAAGTGTGTTGCTCAAGAGAGTGTGGTCATCAAGGTAACTAGGCTACTGCCACCCTCCGGTGGTTGGTCCAAAGCAGAGGTGCTGAAATGGTGTCCAGTCTTCAGTGCACTCTTAGCTGTAGACGGGAGCTGTCCATTCAGCACCACGGTCTAGGCTGAGGAGTGCCTACCACCTGACATCACAGTATTTAAAAAATATTTATCCCTGCTTGCAGATCAGACGAAGAATTTAATGTATTTTTATACATTTCACTGGATGATATGTATAAAGAAGGCCCCGGGTTCAGTGTCCAGCCGAGATGGCCTGGATCCTGTGTGGAGTGTACATGTTCTCCCAGTGTGTGGGTGGGTTTCCGGTGTGTGCTCTGGTTTGCTCCCACAGTCCAAAGACAAGCATATCAACTGGAGATGCTAAATTGTTTTTACTGTGTGTGTGTGTGTGTGTGTGTGTGTGTGTGTGTGTGTGTGTGTGTGTGTGTGTGTTTGTGTATGTGTGCCCTATGATGGGCTGGAGACATGACCGGGGTGTTTCTCCACCTTTGAGCACTGGGATAGACTCTAGCACCACTGTGACCCCAGTTAAGGATAAGTGGATCAGCTGGTGGTCTGGTGGTTCGGGAGTTGCTCTGTAATTGGAAGGTCGTGGGTCGAATCCCAGGACTCCCAGTGGCACCTCTGAGGTACCCTTGAGTAAGGTACCGTCCCCACACACTGCTTCCCAGGTACTGTGTTCCTGGCTGCTCGCTGCTTCACTTGCTGAATGGG
Source organism: Alestes dentex (assembly GCA_037576975.1). NCBI lineage: Eukaryota > Metazoa > Chordata > Actinopteri > Characiformes > Alestidae > Alestes > Alestes dentex. The sequence continues at coordinate 7,168 of JBBIGA010055926.1, forward strand.
TTAAACGCAAAGAAAGAACTTCACACTGTGTTCTGTGGTCTGGTGTGTTCATGCGTGACTACATGGGCCACTTTACTCTACAATGGATGGATGGATGATATGCTTAGAATGGATCCCACTTTATATTTAGAATGAAAATCTGAATTATAAAACTTTATTGTCTAAATAAACAAGTCTAAATAAAAGTCAAATAAAGCCCCTGCAGAAATACTCTATGGGAAATGCATGATACTATACACAAAATGTTGGGAATAAATACTACAGATAAATAACAAAAAAACAAGTAAGTCCCAGTACTTTATCTGTATTGTGTATGTGAGATTACATTGTGATACCCCTATTTAATTAGGTTAAGACATTTGTATCTAAGCTGTACGACATAAGGCAGCTGCATTATAAGCTGTGAAGTGACCAGGGGGCAGATCATTTTTAATACTGTTCCTGTTGGTAATGGTATTTTTATTTTATCATTAGATAAGACAGTATCATAACTTTGTGTACTGCTGATTTAGCCAAGTTCTATGTCATAATTGCTGTGTATGTAGATTTCAAGCCTTCCAACATTGGTCCCCTTTTAGGTGTTGTAATGACAGCCAAATCCTTTTTAAGCCAATTAGTCGTGTTGATCTCTCTGTGCAAGAGAAGAAATCAGAAATCTTGGGTTTTTTTTTTTTTTAATTAATTGCCATTTGAGAAGAATTACCATCTAAAATGTGGGGTTTGCTGCTTTTTAAGCAACTTGACTCTCTTAATGGCTTCTATTGTGTTTCAGTTTGAAGTTTAATTCATCGTCATAACAAATGCATCTCCCAGTGCTTTTTATTATTCAAGAAAGAGGAGATACACACACATTTCCAGGGTGTCCGGCTGCACTTCTTGTTGAGTGACAGCTTTAAACCCTTTATTTTCTGTATTTTTAGAATATAATTCCCCGTTTTGTTCTTTTCATACACAATTCTGAGGAGAGCATCAAGTCCAGCAAGTGAAGTTTACACTTTCATATATTTGCACAGCCAAAAAAATATCCTCCTCTCTCATCCACCCTCTCTCTCCTTTTCTCTCTCTCTCTCTCTTTCTCTCTCTCTCCTTTTCTCTCTCTCTCTCCTCTTTCTCTTTTTCTCTCTCTTTCTCTCTCCTCTTTTCTCTTTCTCTTACTCTTTCTCACTCTCTCTCGCTCTCTATCTCTCCCTCTCTCTCTCTCTTATCTTGCTCTCTATCTCTCTCCTCTTTCTCTTTCTCTCTATCTCTCTCCTCTTTCTCTCCCCCTCTCTCTCCCTCTCTCTTTTTCACTTTCTCTTTCTCTCACTTTCTCTCTCTCTCTCTCTCGCCCCCTCTCTCTCTCTCTCTCTCTCTCTCTCTCTCTCGCCCTCTCTCTCTCCTCTTTCTCTCCCCCTCTCTCTCCTTCTCTTTTTCACTCTCTCTTTCTCTCACTTTCTCTCTCTCTCTCTATCTCACACCCTCTCTCTCTCTCTCTCTGTCTCTGAAGTTTAGCTCCTTGGCCTTGAATAGCAGTATATTAGTAAATGCATTATTCATTGGGACCGTAGCTTGGCTCCATGGTCACACCAAGTGGAATGGATGAGTGTTCTCCTCTTTTATTCGTCCAGCAAACTGTTTATTCTGCCGCCCAGCCAGCAGCCCGAGCGGGGGCCTGTATGGCAGCCTGCAGGGGCCGAAAAACACCAGCGCTACTGTATTTGTATACACTCACACACAGTTATGTTTTTGTGCAGCAACTCTGCATAGCTGGAGGGGTTGGAGGACTTGAGATAAGACGCAAAAAAAAAATCATTGCATTTAGTAGCTCATTGCCAAATACAGAAAACAGCATCTGTGTTTTTCTATCAGAGTTTACCCTACAGCAAAACCTCCTCCAAATGTAGCCATTTTCATTATGATCTTCTACTATAGCTTGGAACATACTCATATATTACTCACTCATGAATAGTCTTTCTCTTTTTCTTGCTGTGTTCTCGTTTACCATCCACCTTGGATAGCAGACTGATATGGACAACACACTAATATAATGATTGTATTAGAACTGGACTGTGATTGTGGGTTAAAAATAATGGGTCTGCATTATCTTTATCCAAAATAAGTCACATTTGTTGGATCACATGAAAACTTTAATGGACCAAAATGCCCAGGAAATACTCATTTGGAGCTAAGACTGGTCAGGATGCTCACAGCACAGTAAATAAAAGTTTTGATTTTTTGATTTTTTGTGATTGGTTAGAAGCCTATTTGCATACCGCAAACTACCCCAGAAGCCAGTATTGCAGAAAGAGATGTACTGTCCAGCCTCAGGGCCTTCTCACTGCAAACGCAATTTCGTATTCAAAATATTTAGTTAATAGTTAATTGACCCAAACATGGATAAACCGCTAATGTCTGTCTCACTGTTTCAGACTAGTTTTGTTCACCTACTGCTTGATCTTCGCAATATTATGCCGGTTACGTGAACTTTCTCATCCAGTCACAGTTGTCTTGGCCGTGGGCATGGCAATGTCCATGCTGATTGACCCGGAACGTTCCCTGAAAGGCCATTTTTGTATTTGAGATGTGTGAATGTGGAGAACCTTACAGAGGTAGGAAGAATCTCCACATACTTTAAAGATAATTTCCCGATGTACAGGTTCTTCCAAGAACCTTTACATTATGTGGGAGTTCATTACACTTTAAAAAGTTTCTACACACTTACATTTGCAAAAGGGATTCAGCCCAGAATCATCCATTAAAATGTTCTTTAGCGTTGTTATGGGTTCTTTAGGCCTTGTTGTGTGTGACACTAACATCTCTAAAAGCAGCTCAAACTGGGCTGCCAACATCCAAACTATCAGTGAGAGTGCACAAAGTTTCAGCTCCGGAATGAGGTTTTATTCACCTTAGTCTACTTTTTTTTGGAAAGTACCGTGTTAAAAATAAGGAGGCCAGCCATGCATTTGCTCTTTTGTGCTTTGTGTTTGCTCGGAGTGCACATAACTGCATCTGATTAACCTCCTTGTCTTCACTCTTGCTCTTGTTCAATGGCTTTCTCTCTTTTTTCTGAAGGCTCACTGTCTCTGTAGAGTCTAGCAGCAGAGTGTGTCAGGGAGAGAGAGAGAAAGAGAGAGCGATTATACGACAGAAAGAGGATGAACGAATGCTGTTCTGTTCTGCTCAGCTGCACTCCGTGTAGATTACATTTGTAAAAAGCAGCTGAGCTTGAGGAGGCATCTGCTCCAACCCGCAGCCTCTTTATTCCCCGCTGAGCGCTGTCCCATCTGCCCACGAGGCTCCTGGAATGCTAGGATCGTTGTTTTTAGGATGCGTTTGGCACTGGAGGTAAAGGCCTCATCCCAAACGGCACCCAAAGGGGCTCTCCTGACCAGGCCCAGCATCCAAAAAGTTGAAAAACCACTGCTTTTAATGAAGGTGCACACAAACTCCCTTTAACTTCCCACATTGTTCAGTGTCTCTAAGCACCGCTTCCATCCTTTAAAACCTGTGTGGATCCACTAGCCTTTCACAAGCAGACCACAAGCCAAAGCAGTGCGCCCTCACAGATGAGACCACAAATAACAGTACGCACAGGCACGTCACAACTGGCTGGCCAATCAGAACTGATTTTCATTTGCATATAACAGTCTTAAAGGCACAGTAACAACAACAACAAAAAAAACATTACCGTATAACTGTTATACAATATAGGATATGGAAAAAAATTATGGTGGAATTTCAAGCTTGCTGAGTATCTTAAAAAGTGATACGAGTTTAAAAACAATGAGTTGTAAAGGGTCAACTGTATATCTTTTTTTTCTACTCATCGATCAGGTAAACAAATCCATTCACTCAGAATCAGACTCAGAAAACTTCATTGATCCCAGAGGAAATTGCTCATGTTATAACTGCAGACGCAGAGACACAGAGACAAGAACTATATAAAACATCTGAATAAAATCTAAAAAAAGAAAAATCTGTGGAAAAAAAAAACTCTGTATGAAGATACAGAAATGCTGGATATAGATACTACAGATAAGTAACAAAAATGGTAGTGTGGAGTAAGTTATTGCTTGATCCTTGTGTGTATTCATGGGAAGTTTGGGTTGGAGACTGCTGAGTCCGCATTGGTTTGTAATTGATTCATTCGCTTGTTTGTTGATTTATTTTGTCTTAACTAAGACAAGGCTGGAGATGCACCACAAGCTGAGAAAGGTCCGTGCCGGGGGTGCGGCAAAACTCCTTGTGCTCAGGGAACGTGGGGGTCAGAGAGTGATAAAAACGGCACGCAGCATTTGCGGAGATCAGAGGCAAACCAAGGCAGATACAAAGAGCCTGACAGCGCGGTTTGAACAGATGCTGGGTGAGCCCGGCTCCAGAGGCTGAGCGAAAATCCCTCCAGTTGGTGTGAGGGAAGATTCTGCAGCAGTTCAGCCCGCAGCCTTTCACTTTGATAAATCGAAGGCAAGCATGAACTGCAGGGAATTGTTTGGAATGAATTCGCCTGGCTAACTACTTGCTCTTGTCAAAGTTGGTTCGAAAGAACTTCATCTCGCTTCCTGAAAGTACCAGTGCAGGATTCACAGCCCCCCACCCCCACCCCGCCCTGAATGCAGTTGATCAGCCAAGCCTAGAGTCTGCTCTCTGAAGTTTGGTTCTGTGTTTGAACTAGCTACAAGGCTAATGTACTTAATGAGTAATGCAAGCTAATACTCAACAAACTTTGAATGAAACAGTGTTGATTTGATGTTGGGCAAAGCCACTGAATCAGTGGGGATTTGTGATGTTGGATTTGCATTGATCCTGCTCTTTGTGTTGGCCGTTGATTCAATTTTGGAGAATTAACAGTGTTGAACATTGATCCGGGGTTCATTCGACAGCACTCATTGATCACAAACTTACCCAAGGACTTTTATGGCTGCGTTGCCTGGATGGTGGTCAAAGCTCCCTTTGCAGTCTATGCAAATACCACCTCCAGCATCTTTAAAGCTTGTTCGCATGACATTCTACCAACCTGCAATGACAAAAGCCATGAATATTCATGTAAAACATTGTAAAGGGTAGTGCAGCGGGTAAGGTAAATGTCCACCATACAATTTGTGTAGAAAAAACAAAGAATGAAAGTACGGTTTATAGTAAAAACAGCAGTTGTTCAGTAAACTATTTATGTATTTAATTTGTGTGGCCTTATGTTTTACTATATGCTTTGTGGAACAAGTGACAGCAATCAAACCAGATACAGACGTCAGTCTGAAGCTGCTAATGCGGTTGCTGTGTGCAGGTGCGTGCTGGTATTGTTAAGAGCATGGCCATCACTGCAGGCCAACAGGTGATTGATGAGACCAGCGCAGGCCTGCTGTCTGTTGCCGTGGCAGCAACAGACTTTGATTGACAGGTGATATGGAGATGTTCCTGAGGGGCCATGCTGGGCTAAACTGTGACTGTGACACCTGGAGAGAGAGAGAGAGAGAGAGAGAGAGAGAGAGAGAGAGAGAGAGAGAGAGAGAGAGAGAGAGAGAGAGAG
>JBBIGA010055955.1:0-12668 GCA_037576975.1 Alestes dentex
ATCAAACCATAACATTAAAAAGGTTTGTTGTGGTATCTGCACCAAGACGTTAGCAACAGATCCTTTAAGTCCTATAATTTGGAAGGTGAGGCCTCCATGGATTTGGACTAGTTTGTCCAGCACATGCCACAGATACCATTTTCAGATTGAAATCTTGATTTGGACGAAGACATCTTGAGCTTTTTGTCATGCTCCTCAAATCATTCCTGAACAGTTTTTGCAGTGTGGCTTGTTTTTATGTTCCATCAGTGACATCTGGACGCCCAGATGAAGTTGTGACATCTAGGTCTGCACCCAGCTATTTTCTATCCTATCATTCAGGCTTATGTTCCTACTTGCTCCCTCCACTCTCAAAAGAACATCGTCTGGCTTTTCCATCCCTACACACAAGGTAAACCCAGTCCAGACCTGTCACATGAGCTGCCAAAGGTGACCAGAGCAGCAGAATCCCTCTCTATTTTCAAAAACCTCCTAAAAATTCAACCATTCAGAGAGTATCTCCTCTCCTGCACTACTTCCTACATAAGAATTCACTGGTTGCCCTAATTTAGGCCACATTTGGTAGGTTCTGACCACTGTGTACTGGGAACACCACACAAGACCTGCTGTTTTGGAGTCATCTACCCATCAGAATCTGGCCCTTGTTAAAGATCTTTACATTCGCCCATTTTTCTTGTTATTCATGTCACCTGTCAGTGTTTTGAATGTGATGGAACAGTGTGACCAAAGTGAAGCCTCTGGTACTTCCTCTCTGTGCTGTATAGACTTGTCTGGATGTGATATATGGTGATTCCCATTTAGAGGCTGGAGAAAATAAGGACTGTTGAAACAATAGACACTGAATAGAATTAAAACTCTCTAAAAGAAGAATTCATATTATGAATTATCAGATGATGTACGGAAACCAAAAACTGCAATTCTGAGTTCTGTTAAAAACAGGTGAATAATCACTGCACAGGGGAGCACTTACAGGTGAGTGGTGTCTTCGATCGTGTGCCCTCTGTCAGCAAGCTGGATATGCCTAATACTCCTAATGCCCAATATGCCTAATAAAAACAATCTTTGCCATTAATTAATTTATTTTTTCATATGAAATAAAAATGATATTTGTCTATAAAAAGTTTATATACTAACCTTATTTGCCAAAAGGCTTTTTGGGGTGATCAGCTGAACGGGACACGAGCGGCTCCTGATGCCCAGTGATGATTACCACAGACAACAGTTTCAAAATGTTTCTCAGTGCTCAAACCTGTTGAACACATTTATAACAGAAGCCAAGAGGCTGAAACATTTCTTTAATTAGCTAACTTGTTGGATCAGGAGTGTTAGAGCAAATTTCAAAATAGAGCATGGCAGGACCATGAAAGAACTGAAGTTTATAAGATTTTACCTCTGTTTTGTGATACTATGAGAAATTCTAATAGTATACAGCAACACAAATGCTCATTTTAATCAAAATTAAAGTCTCTGGCTGTTTTGTAAATTAAATAATTGAAACAATAAAAATCCACATTTTTCTGAACTTTAATAAAACAATCAGTTCAAGAATTGGGAGTCGTGATGCTCTGAATTATTTGTTTATGATCAGACACTCTCAAAACTCCTCAGAGATCAAACTCTGTTGCATCAGAGGTTTGTACTTCTGCTATCAAGTGTTATTTGTGTTGATCCACACCTTCACTCAGCATATTGCTCAGAGCAGTTCCAGAGGGCTGCTGGGAAAAACAGGCCTTGCTCCTGGGCTGTGGTCCCAGGGCAAGTGCCACAGGAGACCTTCGGGGCTCTGAGATAAAGAGAGTCGTGCGACGAGCTGTTTGTGTCTGTAGGCCAGTTCAAATATTTATTTTTAACCTGTCAAAGTGGGAGCTGAACAATGAGAATATTGGTGGTATAGAGGCTCGAATGAACTGGTTTGTTTGAGTGTTTTAGCGCGGTAGGCTCCCGGGGCGGGCTGCCTCTTTGTGAAACTCCTGTATTGTATTTCTTTCCTCTGCCAGAGTGAGCTTCCTGCACTGGGACAGTGCCGACCCACGCTGACCCCACTTTCCTGTGCTGGGGGTCTGAGTCGGGGCTGCCACGAGCCCTCAGGCCCTGCCCATAGTGTTCAAGTCACACAGGATTGTTTTTCATACTGTGTTAGGACATGGGGTCACACACATGTCTCAAATGTATTATGTAGGCACCTCCATGTAATGATAATAAATACAAGTCATAAGACAAAGTCCCACATGCATTTTACATATTTATATACTTGACAGGTGCCACTGCAACAAGATAGTGATTCACTTAACCTGTAATGCTGAGGATGATATGTATATATACTGTACTATAATACTATGCAAAAGACACCTGAGCAAATCATACTTAAAAGCTGACTACTATTCTGCAGAAGTGTCAAGTTAGTGTTAAAACACTAATATTACAACAAATACAAATAACACAATACTGTAACATGTTAAGTATTCTCTTAACTATTTCCAGACCTCTTTCAACATGAAAGCCCAGTATTACTTGTAGCTCCATCAAATACCTTGTTTGGCATTTTTTTAGATTAAATGAGGGTGTGCTGCTAATGGAATTTTATTACTGCACACAGTGACTGGAGGCATCAAGCAGAAATCTGGAATCAAACCTGTGTTCTTCTAAAAAGTTCCCAAATATCAACTACTTTTTAGAAAAAAGAAATCTTGATACTTGATACTTATTACCACTTTCTTGTTTGTTTGCATTTATTCTAATGTTCACTTCTAACAATTTGCACAGGTGCCTAAGACTTTTGCACACACACCACACCTCTGGGAATGTGGGGGGATTTTTTTTTCTGACAGACTGATCAAGGTCAACAGTTTCTGTCAGTGTTTCATAAGAAGCTCATTATACTGACGAGGGAGAAGGTCAGAGTGAAGTAGATGAAAAAAGATTACAATAATGTAACAGACAGACAGACAGATAAAGAAGTAGCATAACATGCAAGATTACAGCAGTGAAAAAAAGAACTGTGTATGTTATGCATACATGGAGTTGCTATTTTATGAGGTACACCTACCCTACACATGCTGTATGCAAAGTTTAGCAAAAAAATCAAAATTCAGCAGATAAATAGTAATTGTACATAATTTTCTACCGTGTTCTTGTTCACAAATCTCAGAGAAAGTCATTATTGGGATTCATATTGTGAATCACAAAAATGCCTTTATGTATTGTTATATTTTTCTCCATATTGTATACAACACACTGTATTCAACTCAAGAAACACCCTAAATATTAAGACAAACGTTCAGACCTATATCTCTTCCACTCAATTAACATCATTATGCATGGCCTTGCCTTAAAATAATGCAACTTATAATAATGCACTTGGCATAACAAAGGTGTCTGGCACATCATGGCATCCAGCTTCACTTTCTGCTTGCTAAGCTGCTGGACAGGACAGGGGAAAAATAAATAAATAAATAAATAAATGAAATAATGCAATAATGTGACACATTAAATGCCATTTCCAGATTTGTGTGTTCAAATATGAAGTAAATAATTAAAAAATAAAAATAAAAAAAACATGAATTTTGAACTTTAATAAAACAATCAGTTCAGGAATTGTGAATCATCGTATTTAATGAATCATTTGCTTAAGAACAGACACTCTCAAAACCCCTCAGAAACCAAACCCTAATCAATAGTAATTGTTCAGAATTTGCACAACTACCTGGTGCACTTTGTTCTCAAACCTCAGGCAAAGCCATCATTGTGAATCGTGAAAATGTACGCACTACATCGCCTTCAACTCAAGAATACGCCTTGAGAAGTTTGAAAGTGTTGAGACAAACGCTCGGGTGTAAAGCTATTCTACTCGGTTGACCTCATTACGCTCAACCTTGAATTAAAATAATGCTAAGTGCGACATTCAGTGCCATGTTCAGATAAAAGCTCAACATGTGTCCAAAAAGCTGCTCGAAAAGTCTTCACATGTATTCTAGGCATTAATCAAACGTGTTGAAAGGCAGAGCTTCGCCCATTAGTTTTATTTATATTGAGCGGTGTTCTGTGAGTAGCCTGTGGGGCCGTTTGACCTGAGGTGGTCCGCGGCGCTGCAGTTGAACAGAAGGGCACTGCGGCTCTGTTCTCCTGCTCTGACTCTTTGAACTGGAGTTGTGTTGCACAGACTCTCCTGCTGCAGTGCTCGAAACAGGAAGCGAGAGCGGAGAGCTGGAGGAAATTGGCCTCGGCCTAAAGGGACTAAACCTCCAACCCCAAAGGTCCATGACACTACGCAGTCGCAGTCTGGTTTTTACACACACACACACACACACACACACACACCACTATGATGGCTGCGTTAAGTCAGGAGGCTGGCAGAACAGACTGAACATGAAAAATTGCACCTTTACAATAAGCTTAAAGGAGCTGGGGCAGGGGGGTGATTCCAGAGCACTCGTTTTTTGGGTGAAAGAACCTTTTCACTATGGATGGACAATAAACTGATGTGTTAAAGGAATTCCATTTCTTAAATCACCATCTGCTGTATCTGCAGAATGTTGAATATTTAAATCCTGATTAGCTCATATAAGACTGTATAATATTACTACATTAAATAGTGATTTTATGTATGTGTTTGGTTAATCATTCCCAGACCTCTCCTCATGCCCATTATTATATTGTAGTTCTAATCAAAATCCTGGTTTGACTCAAATCAGTCACTAAATTAAATCAGGAGCTAATGATGGAGTTTCACAAACCCATGCAAAGACCAGAGGCACCGAGGTGGAATCTGGAACAGAACCTGTGTTCTTCTAACCAGCTCACAAATCTTCAAGTACTTTTTACAAACAAATTTGAACAAAACAAAACAAAAATGAATTCTGGCTAGTTTGTATTTATTCTAATGTTAATTTGTGTATTTGCTGTCAGAAAATCCCTCACTGTTCTAAACTTGTTTGGTTTGATTCCTAGCTCATTTTCTAATTATGCTCGCGTTTAATCTGACATGTTAAGACTTCAAACTTGAGCCTGGGGGTCTAACGAAAAGGAGGGCTCACTTAGTCTCATAGGTATTTGGTTGTCCAAACAGCTAGAATTAAGCATATAAGATCATACTAGTGTCCAGTTGGTTCCACTCCTTGCACTTTTACCGCTTATTTAAGCTACATAAACCGTTACTGAAGCTTTATTTTATGATTCACCTAAAATGTAGTAACAGCTTCTGAAATTGCTTTACTTAAACATCACGGTGTTAAACTGGACTGAATGCAATTAGGTTCTTTATAAAGTAACAGCTGAAAAATGTATCAACAATCAGTGTTTTATATAGTTGGTTGGTTGATTCCTAGGTCATTTTCTAGGAATCAACTCTGTTGGTGGTTAATTGGACATAACAGGATTTCAAAATTGAGCTTGACTTGTAGTTCATTTGTAGTTATATTTTGATATTCTTCTAAATGCATCATGGGGGGCTTGGGGTGAAACGGCATTTCGATACGCTGTATACTGTGTATATTGACTGTGTATCCTGTGAATATTGACACTTCAGTTCAAGTACAAACATGCTTCTATAGAATAAAACTGAAGGAAGATTTTTACTTTTTTTGAGTTACCAGAAATGATTAGGCCTTCTCTTAAGGCCAAGGAGGGCCTGAGGGGTCCCATCTGAATAGTTTCTGCCTTTCACCATGTGGTTCAGACTGACCGTGGTCAAGCAGTGCAAACAGGTCAGGTGTGGAAACAAACTGTTAGATGCAGTACAGATTAGTGTGTAAAATGTTGAATGAACATTTGTTTCTATGATTTTAACAAGTTTTGATTTTTTCTAATCTATAGTCCAGTTTGAGTAATACTTTAAACCACCTATAATTAGTTTTAACAAATTCAGTTTTTTTTTATTGTATTTTTCAAACACAGTACTACTGGATCATTTTTGTGGATCATCTTAACTTCTACATAATTTCTTGAAGTAGCATAGTATCACATGATATGACAAGTATTGTCAAAAAAACACAACAAAGTGTTGTGTTAATATTTAAGCTTTTTACATCCAATTAGCTGAAATGCTGTAATGGCATTACATTAATACACCGTGATGTTGGACCGAAGCATGTGGGAACAATCTTGAGCAAAAACATTTTGCTGCATGATTTAGCAAATAATTAATATGCCTACACAATTTAACATTTGTAATAGAAATGAAAAGTACATTTCCGGCATATTTTGGCAACAAAGAAATTCTGAAATTGTTTGTTTGGATGTTAAGGTATAAAATAAAACTCACAGAACGGTTTAAATTAAATTCATTTAATCAACAACATCAATAAGCTTGATACTTTTTTTTTTTACACATAAGCATAGTGGAACAGTGCTGAGAGTGACTGTGACACTAATTCCACTACTGTCCGTTGAGGTTTGGAAATGTCTGAGAGGGTCAAGCGGCGTTCACCAGTTCCAGAAAAACAAGCGGCTGCCGTACTTGGCCGGCTCTAGTGGGCCCTCAATGACAGGATTGGGTTCTGGTCTGGGTCTTGAGTGGTAGGGGTCCTCGGGCAAAGGCCGGGAGGTGGCCACCTTGGTCACCTGGGAGAAAACAAAGAGATTGAACTTCTATGGCAGTAGAGAATCAACTGAAGTGCATCAGTAGGGGAAATGTTTTTCCCCCCAGACATAGTCTGTTAACCTGCCATGTTCTTTAGTTCTATACTGAATCTATGAGGTTAAAACAGTCATATCCAAGTGCACTCTGTGATTTTAGCCCCAATTTCTGTAGTCGTGAACAGTTTTTTGGCTTGGAAACTTTACACGTCTTGAAGTGCACTTGCATAGTGTAAACGGCTCAAGCAGCACAAGTTTCTCAGCCTGTAAGATGCTGCACATGACCCCGATATGAATTTATTGGCAATTAATTGTCTATTTTGAGCTCCTTTATGACACATAGTAGGAGCAACAATGAGCAACAGCCAATGAGACAAAAAAATCTCTCTCAGAGCTCAAGAAGTGAGGTGTGAGCAACCACAACAATAGCAAAGAGTCTACTAACCGTGAATGTAATATCGGTCTCTGCAATACTAATACCACAGAGGGCTGCAATATGCAAATGAGATTATATCCAATCATAGTGTTTGACGGGGCAACCAATCACAGCTCCAGGTAAGGTATTTGGTTAAGTTCATGCAATGCAACAAAAGTGGAAATATTTTCACCTTGATGTTTGTGCAAGTTTGTGTAGCACAAATATATTTAATTATTCATTCTTAAATGACCATTTCTAGCCTATACCTTTATCCCTTATAAAGAATACTATTTAAGAAAAGAGGTGATATGGGCCTTAAAATATCATGAAAGATGTTGCAGTCGCAATATATAGCAGTATAATCACAATACTCATTTTTCATATTGTGGAACCCAAAGGGCCAGTTTTGGACTACATTTTTCTTCACTGGAGAAACTACTTTCAGAAAACACCAAAATAAAATTAATTATGTAACCCCTTTATAAGCCAATGAACAAGTTTCTCACCTTAGACAGGTCCCCTAGAGCAGGTCTCTCCCAGCCCAGCTTCTCCAGCACACAGTTATCAAACACCTGCTGCTGCTTACGGCAGTGTCGCAGCTCAGCCAGGTTTGTGTAGTCCAGGCAGGTCCAGTAATCCGTGAAGGACTCGGCACAGTTTCCTTTAATCTGCCTGCAGAGCACATTGCAGGATGTGTATAAATGAATGTTGCTAATATAGGCAAAATGAAGGAAACATGAGGCTCCAGTAGGTTCCATTCCTTGATAGCCAGGTTAGCTCTTCTAGGTATACAATTTAATTGTGGTTAAATTGCTAGTTACTATCAAAACTTGGCAATTTACAAGAAGACTTTCCTTAAAGAGCTGTTAAACTTTACTTGACTGAATACAATTCTGCTATGAAGTAACTGCTGAAAATGACAAATATCAAACATTGCCAATCAGTCTGTTTTACATAAATCTAAAAATCCACATTTCATGGGATTTATTTTACACATATTTACTGTGATGTGTATTTTTCTCCTTACAACTTGAGTCTAAAAGTCATCTTTGAAAACCGCAGAGGTCCCCTCACACTCTGCATACGTTACTCCTTCATGTTTACTCTGTGGACAAAACAGTTTATTCCAGCCTCCTCAGAGTGCGGTTAAGAGATTTGTGGACGTCCAACAAAGGCTACCCGAAAGCTGCTTTCTGTTTTAATGACAGACACCAGTCACCGTGCAGAGGCGTCACTGTGTTATTAGAGCCAAGCGCCTGCCATTACCTAGACTGAAATGAACCAGACCACTTCCTACACATAATCGAGCAGGGGGCAGCTCTCTATGGTCAACTCAGGATGTAAGCAGAGCAGACCAGACACTGGAGGTTCAACACATAATTACGAGATTTAGTCATGCATCATGATAATGTCACACCAGCACAAATGAAAACTGTGTGGGTTAAAACAGGCCCTTTTGCTTCGGAATCCACTGAAATTGCTCTTTCGATAGCAAGGGAACTGTGTGCACTGTTTGAACTATAGTTTTTACTTATCTTTATAGATCAAGCACTCAAAAAGAGAAACGCGAGGCAAGAACGGAAGGGAGTGTAAAACTGAAACAGTTGTAAACTTTGATCACTTCGGTCTTGGTTTTAATCAATTGATAAATTGTTTGTTCTACTCAAGGTCCCCGGTGCATTCTGAATTCGTAAGTCCCAGAGTTCTGCAATGGGCCAGAATGACACAACGACTGCTGGAATGACAAAAAAGCAAAAGTTCTGCTCATAAACATGAACCTGAACCTGACCTGGGCCCAATTTTAACCGAGTCTGACCCAAGTCTGAAACTGTTTATTTAAACCTGAAATATCCAGAAATATTTACTTTCGCTGCCTACTATGTTAGCCATGTGGATAAATCCAGATGCCTGTTTAGTTACACAGTTACATAGTTGCTCAAGGTTTAGAACCCAGTTCATATCCCAATTAAAAAAACAATCTCACCATCTTTACTTGCAAGGTCACTATCTTCGTGCGAAGAAACAAGAGGAAATTTGTCAAAAAGCACACAGCACACAGTGCGAACAGTGTGAATTTTTTTTATAATGCAGCGCCCAGTGAGCAGTGTGTGGGGACGGTACCTTGCTCAAGAGTACCTCTGTGGTTCCACTGACAGTCCTGGGATTCAAACCCATGACCTTCTGATCACAGGGGCAACTCCCTAACAATAATTTCTTCTGCAAGACTTGGCTTTTCGTCCCCTTGGCTTATTCACAGCATCAATCCTTTAAGGTAAGGATCACACCAGCCTTAAGACGGTTCCTGTCCATTTTAGCCCACTCTTCACTAACTTTGCTCTTCAGGTCCAAGCAGTGACACTGACACTCCCACATTCCAGGAACAAAACTGTACAGTACATTGGTACACCTCTCTGAATGACTGGTTCAACAGACATGGGGACACTATGACTGACTGCCAAAGACACCATACCTCAACCCCAGTTCTCACTGTGGAACAGCCGGTGAAATGCCAGAAAGGGCACATAGCTTTGAAGGTGCACCCAGTTAGTGGAAAAGTGGGCTAAAGTGGGACATAAAAGTATCTAAAGGTAATACTGACCTACCTGGATGAGGTTTTTGTCCAATGATTTTACATGATTATATATGTATATACAAACTAGGCCATAACTGATATGGACATTGTGTGGCAAATACTAGCTTTAAGGGGCAATACACTTAAGTATCGAATGTATCGGATGATATATTTTTATATCCATTTTAACATTATACTATAATAGTTTTATTTAAACATTGTTTTATGGACTGATTTACTATTCAGTTCTCAGTGATCATTCTTTTTAACCTCCAATACACAATAGAAGGTCTGTAAATCTATAGTAATAATGTAAACAATGTTCATGTTAAAGTTAAGATTCTGTATGCATTTATTATTTCATTCACGGTGCTGTTTGTGGTTCAAACACATAGAGCTAAATAGAAAATGGCTCATAGAGTTATTTTGTTGTTGTAGATTTTATAACAATAACTAATTTCAACCAAAAATGCTATTTACATGCACATATCTGTGATATTTTCACAAAAACTCATAAAACCAGTGTGTAATTAAAAATCAGATGATCTTATTGGCCAAATACATTTACAATACATTTACCCTGTTGTCTCCAGTATCAAACCATGTGTGAGAATCGCGCTGCATAAATAAAAATTACTGTAGAACCGCATACGCAAGGCCATTTTATTGACTGCAAAACATCACTAAGCCCATGTGAAACAAAAATCCCAAATGGTACTCATCACTGAAATTAGCCATGAAAAGTTTACAGGCATCCTGTTCCCCACCCCTATATTCTCCATACAACACATTCAGCAATTTCAAAACACAGTTAATCCCTCCTAAGACACAGGAAGGGAATCAGTGAAAATCTGCGACCAAAAACCAGCAATGCTTCAGTGTGAACATGATATGTCCCAAAAGGAAAGAAGCCTGCTTTAATTCTCCTTTACATAAACTACAGCCTGTTTGTATAATATGTCTACAAAGCATGCATGTCAAGGCTAGGCTATGTGTTGGTTTGCTGACATATCTTCCTGTTTTCTATTGTGCATAAAGAGCTAGTGAGCTGCTGAGTAAAGTCTCAAACATGTGCGTGAGTTCAAACATGTGACCCTAAAGAACAAACATGGAAATGTTAATTACAACTAAGGTGAAAAGGAGAACAGGAACCAGTTTGCTCTAAAGCATAGCGAAAGCTCGAATGTGTCAGAGGGAAAAGCAGTTTGAGTACCTGAAGAAGTTAAGGGCACACTCGTTGACTTTCCTCCCTTCATTCAGGCATTTCCTGGGGTCTTTCTCCTCCCATCTGCACAGCATGAACTCCTTATTGGCTTTGTCACACTGCGAGCCAAAGTGATGTGCAGCTGCTTTCAGTACGGCTGAGGATACATTTACCTTTTTCAAAAGAACAGAAGAACAGGTGTAAAGACTCGGTGACTATACAAGAGAAAGTTGTAGTGTGCATTTGCATTTAATGAGACTGAAACAATACATTTGTGACTCATAAATGCTGAAATATTAAATTTGTGACTCAAAAATCATAATTGCTTTTTCTTTCATTTTATATTCAAAGTTTTAGTTAAAGAGTTCTTTACTGACTATCACACTACCCATCATAAATCACACTTGCTCTTCTAAACAAGCTCGCATCTTCTTGCATTACTCCCTACCTAATGAATTAGCCCTTGGAACTCTCCTCCGGTTCTCACACTGTCCTGAAACTTGAGTGGTTTCTCAAATTCTAAGCCACTTTAGACAAAAGCATCTGCAAAATGAATGTAATGTAATGATTGTGATGGATCAACTGTCAAATACGACTATCAGATTTTGATCGGCATACTTCTCACTTTTCAGGCTGTTTTCTTCATATTAGAGGTTTGTTATGATACAAAACAAGTCAATGATTAATTCAGAAATATTACAGTATTAACATCCAGCTAAAAAAGTGGGCTTTACTCTTAGCAAAAAGGGTTCTATGTCTGACTTCTAACGGTACTAGAACCCATTTTGGTGGTACACAGAACTGTTACATAAGATTCATAACAGAACAGTATGCAAGTTTCTCCATTACATAGACAAAAGTTTTAATCATGCGAAGAACCATGTGTGTTCAAATGGTTTGAGGGGTCACAGTTCTATACATAACAAAAGACTTTATTAAGAACGGACACCGCCAGGAGTTATTCAAGGTTAAATTTCACTGCACTCTGTACGTGTATAAGTGTCTGTGTGACAAAAAACATCTGGAATCTTGACTGGAGCTGTGAAACTCGGATCTACCCGAAATCTACAGGTCTCACATATAAAACAGCGTTGAAAAAAATTGTATTCAAAGATTTACATGCATTGCGAAAATTAAAAATGGTAGGTTTAATTATTAATTTCAAAACGAATAAACTCGAGTGTGACATTATGACCTCATGTTTGCGAGAGCACTGAGCTGCAAACAGAGCACATACACAAACGAACAAAAACACAGTGTGCGGCTTTGTTAGCTAGCTAGCCGCTAACAACAAATACGCAAAGGAGCCTGCAGAGTTTAGTCAGTCAGCGCATAAATGAGGATAACGTGGAATAAATGTGTTTAGTTCAACAGACAGACACGTCGTTCTGAGAGAGTGGGGTCAGAGCCTCAGTGTTTACAAGTAAGAGCCAACTTCCAGCACTGTCGGTTTTAAGCTCGTTAAGAGCCTGTTTTACGGACTTCAGACCTTGCACACACATACCTCATCGACGTTCAGCTCCGACAGAGTCGGAACTTCAACCTCACCGGGCATGGTGGGGTTTATAACCCACAGAAAGCAGGATTTCAGAGAGTTTGTCTGCAATCTGCTCAAGGTCCCGGACTCCGCCAAGGGAAGGTCAGCACACTGCGCATGCGCCACCGCTTTCTGTCGCACGCGCATGACGCAGCCCCACGCGCCCTCACTACTCAACCTCAGCATCCAATAACATATAACTATTTTAATGATTAAACATATGTCGAATGATTGAATATTTATATAATATTAATATTTGAAAAATATTAAATATATAGAATGCAAATATTTATGATTATAATTTGCATTCTCTACATATTATTATATATATAGAGAGAAATATTTATATCATACTATTTGTGTG
>JBBIGA010055966.1:0-12668 GCA_037576975.1 Alestes dentex
TCTCTCTCTCTCTCTCTCTCTCTCTCTGTATCCCTCCCTCTCTCCCTCTCTGTGCTCTTTCATTCCAAAGCCCTAATGTCTTTTTTCACAGACTCAGCAAAGCTTGCTGTCACTGATTACTGTGGATATGAACTCCAGGCCTTTTGCTGGAGATGATGTCCTGTGTGTGTATGTGTGTGTGTGTGTGTGTGTGTGTGTGTGTGTGTGAGACTGTCCGACCATGTTATTGTTTGTGGCTTACCTCCCTGCTGCGCTGACTACACTTTGATGCTGCATGTTAAGTGTGTGTATATATGTGTGTGTGTGTGTGTGTGTGTGTGTGCGTGCTGAGCGAGTGTTTAGTAGAGAGGCTCTTTACTTGAACTTGCCCCCTTTTACCCCTCCCCTGAAAAGCAGCTGTGTAGTGAGGTCAGCTTGTGCAGCTGGTAATGAAGACCCTGTTCAGATTCTCCTGACTCATATCCATCAACTCCTCTGGCCTGGACACAGCAGGAATGTCCATCTGATTTTAACACTCGCCTCCTTATCCATATAGTGGCCTGCTGACACCCTTCACATGGTCCAGATTACCAAACATTCATCCTAATTCAGTCAGAAACCCTGTTATGACATTTTTTCCTAAACTGAAAAAATGAATGACAAGATCTCACTGCATTCTATCAGTGCTGGGTCTTTTCAGGAGGAGCAGAAGTTTAAGAGCTTTAAAAAACCCCAACTGATTATGAGTAATTATGGTATATATATATATCATTATTACTCACATACATACTCACTTTTGAAGAAGTAAATAACTGTTATTGTTGCTACACCACTTATATCTTGATACACTCTCACCTTCAGTTTTGTTTTTGGAGCGGTTGTAAAATAATAACTGTTTGTCAGTACCTATAATCATTTGCCATGTATTTCAGTTCAGTTTTGTACATGTTTTACCCAAGTGAGAGCTTTTCTTGTATCTGACAGTTTTTGAGTTTCCTTCTGTTCTGTCAGGCTGAATATTGCCTTCACCCTGTGTTACGTGCAGTAATGGGATGATATTTATAGATGATTCTGTTATGTTATGTTATGTATGCTTATGTATTTATCTTAATTCTAGTTTTACATTCAGGCATGACACAGTAAAAATTTTGTTGTACTTAGATGCAATGACAATAAAGTATATCTATCTATGATGTAGTGACACACACACACACACACACACACACACACACACACACACACACACACACACCTGTCACCTCTTTCTCATTCACAAATGGATTTATCTCAGTGACAACCTGCCTGTCTTTATATTTGTTCTGTAAATAACCATAGCAGCAAGGATGCTGACAGACTAGTCTGCTAACTGGTGCATCTTCTTATCTGTTTCTTAAAAGTGCAAAAAAAGAGTGCCTCTGTCCTGGAGACCCCCCTGCCCTGCACATTTTAGTGTTCACACACCCACTTTAACTAAAGAACAGCTGGGGAAGCAGCTGGTTATATGGATATGGTGTGTTGCGAGCGGGGAAAACACTAAAACTGTCATGGTTCAGGCTGGTTTGGGAACCACTAGTCTTTGGTGTCTAACATCACACCAGCTGTGAGGGTACAAGGGATGGGTTTCTGATAAAGTGGCCAGTAAGTGTACACAGTGTGTGAAACCTCAAGTGCCTAAAACACAACCAGCACTGCACGCACTACCAAACGATCCACTACCGAATCTGGCAGGCACTGGTCCAGTGATGGACTCTTTCTATCAGTATATACATATACTCCTTGTGTACATACATACAACTTGCCTAAGTCTACATTTAGTTTGCATTTAGTTTACATATACATATATGTATATATTTTACAATACAAATGTCCATATTTATATTTCTAGATTGTATAGTGCACATTTTATACTGTACTGTTGGAATAGTATTTCATTGTATTCTATTGTTTTGTTCATTTTTGCTGCTCTTAACGTTGTTCTGTCCACTTTCTGCCCTGACAAACAAGATCTCTCACTTGTGGGACTAATAAAGGTTTATCTCACCTCACCTCACCTCACCTCACCTCACCTTACCTCATCTAACCTTATGGATGGATGCAGTGGGCTCCAGAGAACCAGTGGTCGACTACATCTGGGGTAAGTGGAAATTGAGTGAATTAGATGTTTGGCCAAACTATTCCTTTAATTCCTTTAATCAGCTCCTGATGTCCTTTCAGGCCTGGCGATCTACAAAGCAATGCTGAGGACATTTCTGATGCTGCACTCCTGAATGGGAGGAGGGAGGGAACGGAATGATGAGGGGAGAGACAAAGAGGTGGAAAAGATTGGAAAGAGATGGAGAGAGTGATAGAAAGAGAGAGGAAGAGAAGGAGCCAGTGTAAAACGAGCGAGTGTTTCCTCCGTCAGTTATTTTTCTCGCTAACTTGGTTGACCTGCATGAGACAATAAACAAGAACAACATAAAAGAGATCCTGTTGCTTTTGATCAGGTACCTCCTCCTCAAAAACAGCAGCGCTCTGTTCCCACATTAAACCTCAGCCTCCCTAGCACTGGACCAGTGACTTCATAGGCAGAGCTTGAAAGATTTCTCTGAACACGACAGGGATCTACAGCCCCGGAAAAAAAATGAGAGCACTGCAAAAATGCTCAGTTTCTCAGGTTTTACCTTTTATAGGTGCAAGTATTGAACTGAACAGCTTAAAAATATTGTTCTTTAAAGAATAATTGTAAAGGAAATGACAAAAGATCAAAATAGGAGAAATGATGCAGTGTTTACAGAACTTGAATAATTCAAAGAAAACAAATCTCTTGTTCACTCTTAAACTAAATGGCAATCATTTCTCAAGTTTCAGCCATTGTTTCTGCTTTCATTACCTTGTGTTGTGGACACTGAGGTCCACAAGGCCTGCATGTATCTAACACTGGAGGCGAATGAAGGAAAACAGCAGGCTTGAACACAGCTTCTGACAGAAGTGACCCACAAATGCACACTTTTTCGGCTACTGTTGCAAAGCTGAACACTTTCTACAGAACACTGAAAGAAAACCCTTCCAAACGAATGAGAAACTGTTGCAACCTTTGATTAGCATTGCAACATGTTCCCATTTTAATCCCACTCTACTGCGCTGGGCTATTGTCTAATCCAAACTAGGGAAATTCACCACTATACTATGTTTACCTATCACGACAGAGTGGTCTTTATGTATATAAAATAAATGTCACCTAAGGTTAATAAGGGACTCCAGATTTAAGTATTTAAATAATTGCAATTTCAGTTCAATGAGAAATTGCAAGACACAGTCGGCATACAAATATTAATTACTTAAATATAATAGTTATGTATGCCAACTGTGTCTTGCCATTTCTTATTAAACTGAATTAGCCAATGTTCAGTAATGCGTGTACAAAATTGCCACAAAATGGACAAAGTGTGTGGAGCATGAAAATGTCACTTTGTTGGGCTACAGTTGGGTTTGAGTTCTAAATCTTGCACAGTCTACATATTTTCATTGGATGTTTTGTGAGGGGCAGTTTTTGCACTTTTCAACCATGCAAGTGTTTGGCTCCCTCAGTTTGTTCCCACCCAAGTAAATCTACATAAACCACGTTTAACAAAAAATCCTCACGGTTCTCCCCAGATTTTTTGATTAGAAGATCATGCCTGGGACTAAATGTGGTGCACATTTGGAAAGTTCCTCTAGATTAGCTTTGGTTCAGGGTTAATTAAAGCTCTGTTCTCAACTGACCTGAGAAACACCGAACTCGGGCTACCTTGAGTCACCCCTTTGGGCTGTGCTGCATCCATTAGGATTGCCCCAACACAATGCGAATGGAGCACAAGCGCAGGAAGGAAAAATTAATAACACGTCCGCCTTCCAAGCCACCCACATAAAGCCAGGCCTCCTAGCTTTTCAGCAAGACATCCGTTTATTCCGTTAACCCTCCTTTCTCACTCTCTCTCTCTTTCTCCATTGTTCTGTCTTTCTCTAGCTTTCTAGTCCAAACGCTCTCACTCTCGGAACTGGACAATTATAGAGAATGACGAGGCAATATGTGGAAACAATCACTTTATTTTTATGATAAAAATCACACGTTTTAGTAAGACCCAGTAAAAACATAGAAAGAACATAGTAAGAATCATTACTGTCTTATGCAGTTCAGATCCAAGTCCATACTCAAATTCATGATGCATAAGACACGTATTGCTCTTTTTCTGTTGTATTTTTACTCAGTATAAATCTTCCTGGTGCTTCATTCAGTGCCTATTTCTGACTTACTTGCCTGCTTAAAGATGAGAAAATGACAGTGAAATATAGTGTGTTTGTTTATATTTACCGTCTTATAATTGTGCAAGTAGGAAGCTTTCCTCCGTTAGAACTTTACAGACATTTCAGTGTAATTTAGATGGTAACATACTATCGTTTTACCAAAACCGATTATGGAACCTACCTTTGTGTGACTAAAAATAATTACCTAGCACTATGGAGTTTGTAATACACTTTTACTCAGTTAACACCAAGAACGCCAAGAAACGTACATATTGACCTACATTGCTAAATGCAGTCCTTCACGTTTTAAAAAAGAAACCCCGTACCTGAGAACACAACCTCAAATATTATTTAGTGTGTGTATTCAGTGTTTATTAGTGTTCCCTTTCTGAACATGGAAAAAAAAAAACCCATTATGACCATTTTTTTGGTTGACACAGTTCTGAATTATTTTAATATGCAAAATGACCCAAACCTAATCTTTCAATTGTTATTATGTAGGTCCTGATCCCTCTTCAGTATGACAATCTATGACAATCATTAGTTACAGGGACAGTCCCCCTGGAGCAACTGAGTGTCTTGCTCAAGGACACAATGGTAGAAAGCTGGGGGGCGTTTGAATCTGCGACTTTGTGGTCATGGTCAGCTAACCGAGTCTGTTTCAGTGTGTGATAGCCTTCGAGGGCTCAGTTGACATGTGTATCACACACTTGCTCGGCTGGTGTTTGGACAGGAATGTTTGGGGCCGGTTGGAGAGTCGTGGACAGATAAAAGAGAGAGTGAGAGAGGCTGTGGTTGGCAGCGTTGACAGTTCCCTCGGCCTCTGCCGTGTGAAAGGCAGAAAGGTTTTTGCGGCCGTCGTGCATGAAATAAAAAAGACGCAGCTAATTAAAGCTCTTAATTGTGAATGGAATTACAGAGGCGGCATGCGAGAGGGGCTTTAGTGTGGCTTCCATAGTGTCTTCCTCTTCACGTCTTGAGATCCACTGAGGTTGACATGGCGGGAAACAGGCCATTAAATTGTACATTCTTCCCTCATTGCAAGACATCCGTTCCTTGTTTCTGCACATTCTCCAGGGCCGTTGTTTCTACCAAACACCAAGCTGGCGGCTCCGATGTAACCAGTTATGAAGTGCATGAGGTGACATTTGCGACAAGGCCTGACATTTGCAGACGAATTCGGGCTGATTTATGCCGGAAACGGCCTGCTGGGGTAATGGGTTCTGGTGCAATGGTGGGTGGCGGAGGGTTTGATCCTGGAGTAATGGATCCCTGCAGCCATCAGAGGCTTCAGACACATGAGACACTGTGGGCCCTGTGGTAATCATATAAACAACAACATCTTGAGGCAACTGTTAACCCTTACTGGACGTGCAAAAATGCATCTGTTCATGCTTTGTAATCTCCGCTTCTCCTGTAGTGATTTCTCAAGGGTTCTCCATAAATATTTATAAAATGGACTGGACTGTTGATGATATCATCATATGCACAGCAAAGCAAAGCCGCTGGGTCGCCATATTGGTAAAACTGGAGATGTGCAATAACAATGCTGATGTGCAAAGGGTTTTGCAGCAACAATATTCATTCTGTGGGCTGTGGCAAGACCGTTCATGTTTAAGCATCTAAATAAATGTTTGATTTGACTAATTTACGATAGCTGATTCGATATTGCATAAGCACGAGGTAGGAATAGGTTAGGACGGAGCAATAATGCACACACTGTAGCTTACATAAAATATACATGTATATTCACCACTACTACCATAAGTAGAATTAAATCCGGTATACATGTTGTACTGACTGTTCAGACTGTAATGAGTTAAATGGGACAAAGGCAAAGACAAAGAATGGAGAATCACACAGCATTTGGTAAAACAGAGTTATGACTAGTCTCTTAGAAACGAGCGTCTGTCCACTTCTGCTGTACTGTGGTGTTAAAATAAGAGTGTGTTTGCTCAACTCTTTGAGTCCTAGCAGCTTGCTGCGGCAGGTCATTTTGTTTGGAATGTCAGTGCGCTCTGGCTGTGTGTATCTGACCTTAAAGTGAAAAGAAGTGAGTGTAGAACCGAACAAGCTTGTGGGGCCAGTCGCTCCCACACGGTGGTTGAAATGTATTAGGTGATGGATATCAAAGCGAAGATAGCTGCGACCCTTAAAGCAGCTCATTTCAACAATCTGCACATGGCGTTGCATAGCTGAACACAGAAAGGAACCCTCAGGGCCCTCTCGCCTTTAAGATAAGGCCTAATGAGTTTTGGGAGCGCATGCTGATGTGTTGGAATCAGGAAAAATGAGCAAGCAAAAGGGGGAAACTGTGATGGTTATAAAACTGGGTCAGATCTCCAAAACAGCTGGTCTTGGGGGGTGTTCCCTGTCTGTCAGTTAGTCCGTGCCAAAAATGGTCCAAGGCAGGAGGTTCATGGGAGTCCAAGGCTCACTGATGGAGTGAAAGCTAGTCTGATCCCACAGAGCTATGATGACACAAATGACTGAAAAAATAGATCTCAATCCAAGCCAGCACAAAATGTCGCCCCTAACCCCCAGGAGCAGCTGGTGATCGGAAGGCATAGGGTTCAAATCCCAGGACTGCCAGTGGCACCACTGAGGTACCCTTAAGCACGGCACCATCCCCACACACTGCTCCCCGGGCGCTGTGTTCCTGGCTGCCCGCTGCTTCACTCGGGAACGTGGGTTCATTGCTTAGAACTATTTCACGCTGTTGACACTGTGTGCCGTGCTGTGGTGTGTTCACAAGTGACAAAAATAGCCACTTTACAAGCCAGTCTGACCTGTAACTTGAAGGGCCCACCTCTCAGCCTGTAGAACTTAAAGGATGTGCAGCCAATGTCTTTGTGCAGATTCCACAGCACACCTTCAGAGGTCTTGTGGAGTCCATGCCTCGATGGGTCTGAGATGTTTAGAGCCTTGATATGTCCAAAGGAAAAATGTCTGATCAGGATGTCCTATTGTTTGTCAGCTGCTTCAGCCTCACAGCTCCAAAGCAAAGGCTGATGAAGCAAACTTAGAGCGCCAAACATGTCTTAGCCAATCAGCTGCATTTGAGGTTAGTGGAAAACTGAACAAATGTTCAGCATATTATCTTTTTTTTTTTTAAATAAGTCATAGATAAAGTCCTGTGGACCCAATCGTCTGTTTCTCTGGGGTTAAAACTTCTGTGGGTAGCAGGCATCAGAGACGATAACAGAGACTTTTGAAGTCTCTGATGATGTAGCAGTATGTCCAGAGAGACGTCAGATGTTACAAACACACTCAGGTCAGTCTGGGTCAGCATAAAAGCCCCTGAAGAAAAACAACATGCTGAATCATCAGAAGTGGCCCATATGTTTTTACACTAAAATGTTTGGAATCAGTAGTGGCGGCATGGATGTGGTGGTACCTAAGTGAGTACGCCAGTGATTTTTTAAAATCTGGTTTTGTCTGGGTCTGCGGTGTCGATTTTACTGAAGAAACAGAAGGTACTGGTAGACTGAAGAAATAGAAAGTAGTGGATGGGTGTCAGTCCTCGGCTGGGTTGGGAATCCTCCCTTGCTTCATTTGAGTGGATTTCAAGCAGAGGAATTTGAAAAAAAAAGATCTAGCGTAGGTAGCTGTGAAAATTTAAATGAACAGCCGGCTATGTTTCATGATAGATTGACTCAAATTAATAGTAAGTTATGGTGCAAAAATGTTTTTTTTGAAGTGATAAACCCTCCAAATAACACCACAGAATATCACTTCCCAGCCTTGGTCCTGGAGCCCCCCATGCTCTGCACAATTTAGGGTTTTCCTTGCTTCAGATCCAAATTCTCATAAATTGACCTGTTTTCCTGTGTTCTGAGGCATGACTCAGACAGTGTGACTGCAGGGTTGTGCTAATACGTCTAGCACTTTGTCTTATTTTGAGATGCTCCCAAGTTATAAACATTCCGGCATCCCTAGAGGCCGTGCCACTTCCTCGCCTTCCTCGGCCAATGATCCTTCATCATCACAAGCAGATACAGTGAGACTCATTTCCAGAATATTAGAGAGACAGAGAGAGAGAGAGAGAGAGAGAGAGAGAGAGAGAGAGAAAATGGTGCCAGGGTGGAGGATCACTCAGATTGCAAATCTTGAACTAATTCCCCCTGGTGTCCTTGTGATTTAGATGTTGTAAAGCATGGGAAAATAGCTCTGTGCCAAGACCTGACCAAAGAGATGGAAATACACCATACTAACAAGGAATAAAAACTGACATTTATTGTGATGTTATTGTACATAATACGTGAGATCAGTTGCGTAGGTTTTGAATGAAACTGTTTATTCTACATTCCTAAATGGTTCTTGGCTTGAATGTATGGTTTTAGGAAAAAAAACGGTATTGAATCTTTACGTAGAAGTTCCTCACAAATCTCATTTCTTTAACCCTTAGAATGCGAGTGGCACAGATCCATGCTCCAAGCACAACAAATTTTAAATAGTTGTCATACGGCCAAACTCCTCATATGGAGGTTCCCCCCGGTTTGTGCTGGTGCTCGAGGTGTCAGACGTCATGCTGAGCCCACATTTCTTTTATTTTAGATTTAGAGACAAACAGACAAAACACAAGACCTTTAAACCCAGGAGAACTTTCAAGATAGTCTCCGCCCACAAGTGAAGGGGGGGCCAGAGAGTGACCGAGCGACGTTGTGCCGAGTGTAAGAGCAGCAAATGGCGAGTGTGTAGGAGAACAAACATCGGTTTTAGACTGATTTACACCGTTTATATTTGTTGAAATCATATTTTGCTAATACACTCTGACTTCTTGGTGTTAATATCAATGTCTTGTTGTTGATCTTTATAAGTATAGGCTAGTATTGAATTTTTAAATAATGAAACGTTGGTGACGTCAGTCTGATGTGATGCATTCTCACGGTTAGTTGCTGCAAAGTAAACCTAAAAATCTCACTTGTGATTGTTTGTGGTCTGGATTGGTGGTTGGAATGAATGGAAACAGACTAAATATAGAGATTAAGATGGTTTATATTTCATCTCATCCTTCCTCCTGTCCTTTCATCTTTTCAGACCAGACCTGGTCATGTGTGTACGCAAGCGTGTGTGTGTATATAAGTGTACTTCATGTGGAAAAAAAGACCCTGTGTTTGTGTGTATAAGCATCTTGTCTGTAAAAAGGAGGTGAAACCACCGACACACTGACATCCTGTGACCCAAAGTGAACATTCTGATCATTGAGAATTTCACACGGCTGCACTCACTTTTCTGTTCCAAGCACATCCTGTTTAGCTGGGTAAGCCCAGCAATTAACAACCTGTCAGGCAAATCGGTATCACCTAGCAGGGTTTATTAGAATTTACATCTGTTCTGAGCTCCAACCAGCCTCCATCTTTTACCCAGCACTGTGCACTCTTCTAGGAAACGGCCTTCTTGGAAACGTTCACAGGTTAGAGTGAGTGCGTGAGCACAGGCTGGCTGGTAGTGGACGAACAGCTGGTGTGTGTGTGTGTGTGTGTGTGTATATATATATGTGTGTGTACAAGAGAGAGCATGAGTATAACTCCTAGTTCTAGTGTTACATTCTTAAACAAAAGAGGCACCGCCAAGATTTCTTTGAGGAATGCCACAAAAGAACCGTTTTTGTAAAGAACCATGGCATAATTTAAAGCTCCTTCATGAAATTAAGGGCTTTTCTAAGAACCTTTATGAAGTGTAGGCTCTTCAAACATTCTTTGAAAGGTCCTTCACCCTCCCACATCTCATGAACAAAAACGGTTCCTTTTAGAGACATTATTTGAATAGTATTTTAGAAACCAAGAATTGTTCTGCACCATGAACCCTAGATTGTTCTGCACCATGAACCCTAAAGCCTTTAAAGCGCCTTTATGAATGTAAGTGTTCTTTCAAGAACCTTTATAAAATGTAGGGTCTTAAAATGTTCTTCGAAAGGGTCTTCACCCACCCACAAAATGGTTCCCTTAGAAAACATAATTGAAAAGTTCGCTAGGAACCAAAAATGGTTCCAAGCACCATGAATCCTTTCTGGCATGCTAAATATGAAATGTACACAATTTCCCACTTTTCCAAGATGTTTCCCAGTGTCTAAATAGAGCTATGAGGCTAGCAAAGACTAGAAGTCAATGGTCACGGAAATTGTTTCTGTAAAAATGCATCACCAAAATTGCTTTGAACCATCCTGAAACAGAATATTGGTAGTGGAAAGCAGTTGGTCTACTATAAAGAGGAAAATTGTCTAAATGTGATTTTTAACTGTGCTATATCTTTAAGAATAATAATTGCAGAGGGGATGCTGTTCTCTGGCAGTAATTCCACCAAAATGCACTTAAAATAAATACAGAGAGTGAATTACAAATGTGTAAATACTAGTTTATATCAACTCAGTGCTTAATAACAAAGCAAAATTATGAAAAACATAATTGGGCTCAAGAGAGCCTTGGATTTCAAGCTGGTCAGGCCTGGTCAGCTTGGGTCAGGTCTGGAAGTGGAAAATATTGTGAATGGGTTGGATTCAGGCTTCACTTTAGTAACTGCTGCTTGAGGCCGGAGTTTGTGCAAGAATTAAGAGTGCTCTTGTTATGGTAATTAGCATGAATTTTTTATGAGGTGTACATATGAATGTATGTGTTAGGTTACGGGATGTGTGCAATACTGTTATGTTACGTAATTGTTGGTGTTGGTATGGACGAGGTTGTACTGTTTGTGGTCATTGTGGCCGTCAAGGCATTACGGCGCAGCTACAAAGTCCAGGACAAATTTCCCTGTGTGGGACAATAACATTTATCGTCTCGTAACTGACATCAGCATCTTGTGCTATTAAAGCAACAGTTTGGTGAAAAGTAAAGTCAGTCAGTCCAGACATGTTGGGTGTTTGACGTTGCTCATGCAGCCATCAAGACAAAGAAGCATGGGCATGAAGTTAGCATGATGCTAATTGGCGAGGTATGAGCCACGTTAATCAGACATCAAACATCTCTTTCCTAACAACACATTTAAACGTAAAATCAGTGACTAATAGAAGTGCCCTGGACACACACACTTTTTCACTCCTTCTCCTCGTGCTCACATGCTCTGGACTCTGAAGGACATCATCCAGCTGCATCCAGCAGTGGTCACACGACACCACATGAATGACGCCAGCAGTCCATATGAACTCAATCATGGCACCTAAGATGTAAATCTTCACACAGTTCTGAAACCTCTAGTTTAAGATATGGACATCACTCATGCCTCTGACTCCACTGTGACTTTACACAACAACATCTGAACCTCTGCTGCGAGACAGCTGCTATTTAAGACATTCTTCAGGTACCAGAAGTGTTAGGACATGGCATGTTTATGTCTCTGTGGACATGAAACCTGTCTCTTCACCCAGGAACATGACTGGCTGGGAAGGATGGGTGATACGGACTCAAATTTGAATCACAATATTTTCCATTATTATTATTATTATTATTATTATTATTATTATTATTATTATTATTATAGTATTTTCTTTTTTTGGGTCAATATATCATCATAAGAACAATGGGAAATACTGTGATACAGCCTTAAATGTAAATCATAATATTTTCTACTATTCATATGATGATAAATCATATGAAAAAATGTGTATAGTTAAAATATTGTAGTTGGCAAGGAAGAATTTAGATCAGGATGCGTCTTGGAATGTAATTTGGGTTTTTTTTGGGCCACTAATGTTGGAGAATGGTGGCTCTTAGAGACCCTCAGTTTGGGCCACATGTGGTCAAATTGGTCCAAAGTGCACAAAAAACCCCATCATGGGATATTAGTAGTGTGTTACTGCTAAAAATATTGCATTTGAACATTTTTGGCCACTGTAGATTAAACACAGACATCTGAAGGCCCACGCCAGGCCGTGGCACTGGTAATGGACCTGACCAGGAGAAAATCATTGATTATGACAGTTGTTTTGGTCGCGTTCTTTTATACAATGTTCAAATATGTACCAGAGCACAAATGCTGCCAATATTCCACCTCTAATTCCAAACACAACTGCTATAAAGTACGAGCATCTCTGGGCAGCTTCTGCTGAGTTGGCGAGAGTCGAGGCAGGTCGTTTGTCTTCAGGGGTTAGTAGACATGCGATGCTGACCCAGATTGACCCGAGTGTGTGTGACTTCTCTCTAGACACGTTTTGCTACATGATCAGAGATTCCTTGTTATCTGTGCTTTGCAACTCATCCCCCAATGCCTTTCTCCCAGGAGTGATACACTCCACATGTCTTTAACATGAGATAGGTTCAAAGAAATAGTTTGTTATTTTTGGAAAAAAGGCCAAACCAACATGATTAACTGACCGAACTTACCTGCCCGAGAAATGAGTCATGTTTATATGTGTCGGTGTTGTTTAATTACTTGTCCTTGCAATGTGGCCCCCATACTAAAGCCAACTTTGCATGAAGAAACGTCTG
>JBBIGA010055977.1:0-12668 GCA_037576975.1 Alestes dentex
GTCAAGTCACAAGTCTCTGTTTGTGTGACTTAAGTGCGACTTGAGTCCGAGTCTCAGACTCGAGTCCCCATCTCTGGGGGTAGAGACCAGTACATCACTGAGGCCATGCCCCCAGCAGAGTTTATTTTAAAATTAACAGAATGGACTTTAACCAACAATGTCTGTCTTTTCCAGAATAAATTCTTTAGACAGATAAAAGGTACAGCAATGGGAGCTTGTTTTGCACCAAACTATTCAAATTTGTTTTTGGGTCTTTGGGAGGAAACATCCTATTCATCAATAGGATTGTGTGGTGGGGTAGATACATCGATGACATCCTTCTTATTTGGTCCAGTTCACAGAACTACTACAGTTTCATGCATATCTCAATAACACTAATCCTAATCTGAAGCTGAGTTTAGAGTTTTTATTAACAAACATCCATTTTTTAGATTTAGAGATATCAAAAGACAATAGAGGGGAATTGCATACTTCCATGTTTAGAAAACCTACTGATCGTAATACCATACTGAGGGCAGAAAGTTACCATCCTCCTTGGCTAATAGAGAATATACCTTTTGGCCAGATCCAAAGGATTAAACGCATATGTGACTCTGAAGAGGTTTCTGAAAAAAAATGCTCAAGACATGATTTAGGTTTAAGAAAAGAGGGTATAAACACAAGACTATTTATACGGCCTGCAGTAGAGTAAAAGAACTTACCAGAGAACAGATATTGGTTCAGAAACAGAGGCGACAACAAGAGTCTAATGAAGTATATTTTGTGACACAGTATAGTAATCAAGCTAATAAGATAAAACAAATTTTCAAGAGGAATTGGGACATAATAAAAAGCGATGCCTTATTGAGAGAAGCACTCCCTGAGATACCTAAGCCCCTACTTTAATAGACACATTTTCTTTTACATTTACGGCGTTTAGCAGACACTCTTATCCAGGGTGACGTACATCAGTGCTTAAGTAGTCCACATCTCTTTTGAAGAGTTATATCCCTCCTGTACAGAACAAAACCTGGCTAGGCAACAGAGGAGGTAATTATAGGCGTAGAAATTGTAAACATTGCAATAACATGGTCAAGAATTTTTTTTACAGATATAACATCAAATCGTAAATACAACATACAGTCAGTTATCAACTGCAATACTTCATTTGTAGTCTATAGACTTGAATGTCCTTGTGGCTGCTTTTATATTGGAAGAACTAAACGTAAACTTAAAGAAAGATTAGCAGAGCACAAATATGCTGTTAGAACAAATAACATCAACATTATAAAGAGGCAAATCATGGAAGTTGCGATACTCTAACAATTTTTGGTATAGAACATGTTAAATTGATTGAGAGGGGATGATAGATGAAAAAACTTTTGCAAAGAGAATCTTTTTGGATTTATACTTTAAAAGCAGTACACCAGTGTAAATTTAGAACTGGATTTTTCTCCTTTCTTATAACAGATTTCTTGAATATCTGACTAAGCCAGTACTTTGCTATGCATATCTACCTATGTTGATATTTTAAATGTATTTTGATGTGCAAATATGTAAAATACTAAAATGTAAAGTTGTTAAGTATATACTGCACATTTCTGTACAAAAAACTGCTGTCATGTAATGTTTTCATAGTGTAACCCTGTTTTTTTGTGTTGTAACTATTCTCTATGTCATGTGATACACCTGTGCAGGTGAACACCTGATCTTTTTGGTCATGTGACCACTTGCAGACTTAGAAAATGGAGTACACTGACTGCCATTTTTAAACTAGCCCTGAAAAAGTCCATCTTGGCCAAAACATAAGATAAGATATAAGAAAAGAAAGAACTTTATTTATCCCAAGAGAAATTGATAAAAACATGTAGGCATGTTTTTAATTTATAGCCAAATTTAATAAAGGCCCTTTATATTTATAATCCTCCTGAGTGCCTCAGAAGTACTCCTTACTTTCAACAGGTTTTTGGATCTCTAAGCTGAAGAGCACCAGAGGAACACATTTTTTCAACACCCAAGCTGCACTCCCGGTTACTTGTTTTTGTGGATTCAAATCTCTACAGTTCATGTTTAAAAGAGTGCGTTCCATCTCTACGTAGTGATGGGAATTTTGATTCAGTTTAATGAGCCGACTCTTTTAAACCATCTGTAGTGATGGGAAATTCGATCAGATTAGTGAACTGACTCCTTTAAACTGAACTGTAGTGATGATCAGCTTGATTCTGTTTAGTGAACTGACTCTTCTAAACTTGAAGTGTATTGAAGGGAATTTCGATTCAGTTAGTCAGTCAACTGACTCTTTTAAATTGAACGGTAGTGATGGGAAATTTTATTCAGATTAGTAAACCAAATCTTAGTGATTGGAGACTTAAACTTAATGGAATAAGTTCATTAAACTGAATCGACTTTCAAATAACTAGAGTTCCGTTTGAAAGACTCAAGTTCACTGATCTGAGTCTAAAATCTCATCACTGCTGTTCAAACTTAAAAGAGTCAGTGCACTAGTCTGAAATGATTGCCTCATCTCCACAATTTAGTTTGAAAGAGTGGGTCACTAGTAGCACTTCTGAGGTTCCCTTGAGCAAGGTACTGTCCCCACACACTGCTCCCCAGGCGCTGTATTCCTGGCTGCCCGTTGCTTCACTTGGTGTATCGGTTAAATGCAGAGGACAAATTTTGTGCTGTTCACAGTGTACTAATCTGAATCGAAATTCCTATCAATACAGTTTAATTTAAAAAGAGTCAGTTCACTAAACTAAATCAAATTTCCATCACTACAGTTCAGTTTGAAAGAGTTCATTTACTAAACTGAATCAAATTCCAAAACTTTGCAGTTCAAGTTTAAAAGAGTCGGCTCACTAAATTGAATTGAATTCCGATCACTACAGTTCTGGTTAAAAAGTCTGGATTCACCCACGACTATAGTTCATGTTCAAAAGAGTCGGTTCACTAAACTGAATAGAATTTTCTGTCGCTACAGATCAAGTTTAAAAGACTCGGTTGACTAATCTGAATCGAAATAATCATCAATACCGTTTAAGTTTTTAAAAGGGTCAGTTCACTAAACTGGATCAATTTCAAATCACTACAGTTTAATTTTAAAAGAGTCAGTTCACTAACTTAATCGAAATTCTCTTCACAACAATTCAAGTTTAAAGGAATCGACTCACTAAACTGAATCAAATTTTCCGTCACTACAGTTCAGTTTGAAAGAATCGGTTGAATTTGACTCTCATCACTACCTAACACCATCGAGTGTCCTATATATTTTTTTTTTTTACTCCACCCCGCCTGCTCGCGCGGAATGGTACGGCCCAGATCTAGTGAGGTCATGGCCATAGCTCTGTGTGGAGAAGACCATTCAGTTCTCACTGTTTGTTGCCGCTTTGCTCGTTTGGCTGTTTCTCGGAGTCAAATCAACCATGTAGTCATTTGTAACACGGTGAAAGAAGGAAGAGGGCGGTTGTAAGATCTCCAGCTGGAGCAGAGACTAGTGACGGCCCAGGGGGAGAAAGTGGGTGCCTCAGCAGCTTTGTGCTGAGGTGTTTTATTTTTTTTAGACCAATTTAGACCAAGTGTGGAGAGCTGAGGAGAATTTCTCAGGCCTCGTTGAGCGAACCGAGTCAGAGATGCGGCTGATGGATGGTTGGAGCCGGTATCAAGGACGCAGCTCGAGCGCTGGCGAGCGCAGGATGCTTGTGCCCATTCCTCACGACCAGGGTGAGTTAGTCTACATCTACATTCACGTTCCTCTCTTCTCTTCTCCTCTCTTTGTTCGTAGAAACGGAGATGGCAGCCAGGAGCTGGGCCACTCCAGCTTCTGGGTAAAAACGCCAGGTATGTATGTGATGGAACAACGCACGGAGTGTGTCCTAAACTAGCAGCTCCTTAGTCGGCACGCGCCATTAACATGACATCAAACACCATCAATATGCCATGGCCTACTTAGCCCATCTACTTTCTCGTCTTCAAGGTTTCGTGCCGTGCTGAGTCCTCATGTTCTGCAGAAGTGTCGAGCTCGACTCCTGCCATCAAAATGAACCACAGCACATTTGGTGCTGGACAGGTCGCGCGCCCTTAATGTCGCGTTGAGTTGGACATGCAGGTATACAGATGTCATTAATGTTATTCTCTGATTTCCCTCAGTCCCCCCTTCAGTTTATGGACGTGACAGATTTGCCATCCATTTTGTTGGGGTGTGCTGTATATTTTATGAAACTGCTGAACGTGATGCTTTAAGTGGCCCAAGGCTTTGGCTAGGCTTACTGGGTGGCTCACCATTAACCTCAATACTGCACTGATATTTCTCAGAGCTTTAGAGTTTTCACTCAAAACATATTCAAATGATGCAGAACATTTAAGTACTCCTATATAAGGCACTCAGAGGTCAATGTTCAAAACTTTTAGGCGCCTATGCAAATAGTTTAAAGCCATTTTTCTCAGCATGTGATTCTGTTTTCATGCCTTTCTGTAAGCACAGTTAACATTAGAATAAACGCAGACAAACAAGAAAGCAGTAAAAAGTATCAAGATTTTGTTTTTTGTTTTTTGGAGTAAAGTAGTTGATATTTTGTGAACTGTAAAGAGAGCACAAGTTTAGTTCCAGATTTGTCCTCAATGTCTCCAGCATTTGCTTGGATTTGTGAAATTCCATCAGGAACTCCTGGTTTAATTTTTAATTTAATTAAGGTCTGATTTAGTCAAACCAGGTTTCTGATGGAAACTACAAGTAATACTGGGCTTCCACTAGGAACACGCTGACATACTGAACATAAAATCACTATTTACTGTATCATGTTATGTATTCTTTTTTGTGTTTTTTAGTATATTTAATAATATTAATGTGGAAAAACATGGCTCATCTCAGCCGCATAAGACTTTTGCACAATACTATATCTGAGTCTAATTCTGGTCCTGTTCTCAGATTTATTCCTTAGGTCTCACACCCTCTTATCTGCAGCTTCCCGCCTCATTCCTGTGATTCTGATTCCAAGAGACATTCTGTCTGTTGGTGTAGCATGTTGAAGCATGCGGGCAGAGAGAGCTGTGAAAACAACCCAAAACAAACGGCAAGAAATCTCTGGCTGGTGCCTCGAGTCTCTCTCTCTCTCTCTGTTTAATTTATGACATATGATTTGAGGTTATAAATTAAAGCTGTCAAGCACAGGATGCTCAGATCATGAACAAATTGTTGTCCATGGCTGTGTGGTGTGATGGACTGTGTGTGTGTCTCTCTGTGTGTTTCCTCTGTGTATTGGTGAGGCAAAGGGTAGCTGGTGGCATTCTTAACACACACACACACACACACACACACACACACACGTATGGGGCTTCGTTTGCTCACGCGGCGTTGCTGTTTGGTCTCCGGCCAGACTCCGTGCTCACGACAGACAGTTGCTGTTAGCACATGATGCCTCACATCGACCACCGTGGCAGGAGCGGAGCAGCCAGGACACGGCCATGATTCTGTCCCCAGGCACGGCCCAAAGATTGTGCTGCATGCTGGCTCACATGTACAATGTGAGCTTGATTAGTCATGACTGGGGACCCACGCCTCATGACAATAAGCCCAGCAGTTGTCTGACTCAAACCACCCAATCAGAGCTCACTTTTTATGGGAAAGTCAGCTTGACTGGTCCGGACCATGTATGTAGTGTGGTTGACAAGGCCCTTGATGCATATTGATTGAGCTTTGGCTAGTTGTCAGGTGTCATAATTAGTGCTGAAAAGTGATTAGTGTCCATTGATTCATTGAGCCAGTAAGGACACTTACTGTGTTATATATATATATATATATATAAAATGTGTGTGTGTGTGTGTGTGTTAGATTAGTTTTAGCCACATTGTACATAGGCCCGATAGCACAGATTACAAAAAATAAATAAAAGCAGTAATTTTTCCAATGGCTCAAGCTGAACATTATCATCTGGTCATGCTTTTCTTGGCAGGTTCTGTAGAGGATTTGCACACATGCTGAATCCTGCTGACTCTATTGAGTATGTTCTTTTGAACAGAGCGGGAGTGAGCATCACTCATTTTCTTCCATTCACATGGCAGTGTGACCTGCACTGGATTCTGGCTGAATGTGAGTCACAGCATTCACAGAAGGACAAAGTATGGTGGAGCTGGGAAGCTTTGTTGGAAGTGTTTCTTTCGTTGAGTGCTTTTACAGTAATTGCAGTCAGTGCATCAGATGCAACCTTCTGGAGGCACTGGTTACTATTCCTGGCATTGTTTTTTTAAATATGTCTGGCAGACAATTCCCACACTGATATAATGGAAAAATCCTTTTTAGCTCCCTGAATTCATGAGAAACTCTCATGTCTGTAGTGAAAGGGCCTCCAAATGGATCTTACACAGATTTACTTGTATCTCTGAAGGCACAGCGGATGAAGTGACGTCTGTGTTGTATTGATCACATTGCTGTGATATGATAGCAATTGCTAAATTGTGAGGATTTAAAAGGATCAATATCTTCTTCTTTTGTTTTATTTACATTTCTGTACTGTCACAAGTTATTTTTATGTGACCATTTTCCAACCTGTCTTTATCCATTACCATTAAACAGGCTGTTTTGTCCATTGACTTGGTTTGAACTTGACCTTTGTGTTGAGAGGCAAGTGCTCTAACCACTGAACTAACATACAAATGAATTATGGTCTGATTGGCTGCTTAGAAATGTGCCTCATTCAAAAACAGTCCGTACTAAAACAGTCTTAATGAAATATGAGGAAAATTTTGGCTTTTGTTAAATGGGCCCTTTAATGGTTTAATACTTAGTTAACCTGGCAATGACTCACCATTTACTACAGCAATTTAAATGTTTGAGTGTAAAAAGTGTGATCAACAGTCCGTTACACGTGACAAGACCGTTACATCAGTATGGTAAATCACTGTTTACTGTTTTTAGTGTTTGACCATGCATGATAATGGCTAATATTATTGGTTATTGTATGTGTCTTTAGCTGCTAAAAATTTCAGGCCGTCCCAAGATCAGTCAGGCTTCACCCAAATCTTTTGTCGTCGTTCCAGTGGAGTGTGGCGGCTCTTTCAGCTGGTTTGGTATTGCAGCTACTGACCAGCTTAGACTCAGGTAGATAGATGATACACATACGTCCTCCGTACAATCATCATAAAAGCCCTTTTATCTGGCCACAGACATAATCACCAGGGTAATTGCAGAAATAAATTTGATGATCTCTGTAATCCCTCAGGTCCTCACACAGTGTTTCGGAGACTCACTTGTGCATTTATATGAGGTCACTTTGTGAAAGAACATCTAATCTTCATCTCCCTCCTCTGCCACACTGTTATTCAGTGGTCTTGCGGCAAAAAAGATTCTGTAGATTGTTTAGGAATGTGTGTGTGGTGTGTGCGTGTGGGTGCATCCACTACTGCGTTTGTGTGTGTGGAGGTTTGGAGGTGTTAGGAGGGTGCACTGAATACAAGAATCTTTCACAACGCGAAATCTCTGTTATGTAAAAAAGGCCCACAAGCTGTAGCAGTTAAACCCTAAACTGAGAAAATGAGCTCGGGGGGAAAAAGAGAAATTAAAGATGCCAGAGAGCCAATAGAACAAGAGAGAGTGTATGTCAGCTTGAAGAAAAGTCAGACTGTGTCTGTGTGTGTCTGTGTGTGTGAGAGAGAGAGAGAAAGTGTCTGTTTTGGTCTCTGTCTGGAGATCAGATGTCCTTACAGTGATGGGAAAACATGATGGGGGGGCACGCTTTCACTTTTTTTTGCCCTGTGTGACTTTTAATCATAAACTCAGTCAAAAGTAACAAAAAAAAAAAAAAAACGTAGTGTGGTATTAAGTAAGTATTGTAAATCGCTTTGGATAGAAGTGTCTGCCAAATGAATATAATGAAATAATAATAATAATAATAATCATGAATAAAGAAATACATTTGCTGTAGATAAACATCACTAGAAAGATGCATGTGCATTTTGGCCCCAAAATCCAAATTTTTACTAAAATTAGTTCGAGTGCATTTTTCAGAATTGTCCACTTCAGTGTACACAGATATGTCAGTTTTGATGTAATGATGTTTTTGAAAATAGATTTCAGTATTGATGGAATTTCT
Source organism: Alestes dentex (assembly GCA_037576975.1). Classification (NCBI taxonomy): domain Eukaryota; kingdom Metazoa; phylum Chordata; class Actinopteri; order Characiformes; family Alestidae; genus Alestes; species Alestes dentex. The sequence goes on from JBBIGA010055977.1 coordinate 8,064, forward strand.
CCCACATCCTTATGGAACAGGAGATGGAGGAGTTCTGTTGGATTTCCCTCCTGCTCCCTAATGGTCTTGCTGTTTTTTCGTTCTGCGCCCCCCCCCCCCCCTTGTTCTGGGAAAAAGATTTAGATGCAGTTGTTTCCTCATGATTTAATAAGCTAATACATGATCTGTGCCCTTGCCTAAAACGCGAAGATGCCAGGCTGCGGTGGTAATGGCCTAGTGGGTAGGATACCCTCAACCCCAAGTTGCTCCAGGGCGACTGTCCCCTGTAGTTAGGGAATGGAAATCGCTTCGGATAAAAGCATCTGCTAAATGCCGTAAATGTAAAGAAAATAAAGGGATGTTCTAGGCCTTTTGCATGCTCTGAATAATTTTGTTTACACTAAGAGTCAAGTTGTTGAACCAAGAAAATGGGAGTCTTGTTCATTAGTACGTAGGAACGTTCCATGCATTAAACTTGTAATTCCTCATGTAAGTAGCCGTTGTCTGTGTGTTACATAGCTTAGGCTACATTTTCTCTAAGTTGGCGGTTCTTTCTGTCTGATGGCAGATAGACATAAAGTATAGGACAGTTAAAGTATGCCCCAGACCAATGGTGTATTTATAACTCTCACAATCCACCAAAGATGGTCAAAGTAAGTGGGTGTCATTAGCCCTGCAAAGGTTTGAAATATTATAGAATCCCACTTGGATCGCCTTTTCTGAGCCCTTACCTAGTGATTAACAGCTTGTACAACCATAGATTCAACATTCAGGTGTTTTAGCACAATTCTTTAACAAATCTGCTTAAATCAATGTAATAATTGCCATGTTTGCAGTCTCTTAAAAGGTTTGTTTTCAATGTAATCTCCATCTTGATCAAATACCATGTTATTTCCCTACACGTAGAACGGAAATCCCATTCATTCAGACACTTAAAAGCCATGGGGAAAGGTGTTTGGGCATCTACCCACTGGTTTGTATTTTATGTGGGAGATGTTTTAATGTGGGAATCAATCATATGTAACATATGCAGCAGATGGTGAGCAGGCTGAAAAGCGCTGGAATTTTCCATTCAAAGCAGGGGTGAGGGCGAGTGTTTGGTGATTTCCCTGCTCAAACCCACTTGGTTTAACTCACCTGTTCATTGGCAGGTTTAGTGAGTGTGCTTGAGGGGAGGAATGATTATACTGTTGTGGATGCTGTCCTTCTAAAAATCTGGTTCTGGCAGGGGTACTTTCTACTTTTTTAATTACTCAGTATGTGACTTTTATTATTTAAAAAAAAACGTTACTAATCCTAGTAGATAAGTAATTTACAGTTAAGTTAATTGCTAGTGACACATTTAGTGGTTCGGCGTATGTTATTGCACATAATAGAGATGTATTGTGGTATTAAAGATGGACTCTTGCTGTAAATGGACTCGAGAAACATTATCGGAAAGATGCCTGTGACTTTTGGCACCGGAATCCATTTTTTTAATTAAAAATTTGTTAATTTGGGAATGACCGCTGTAAAGTTACATCAGTGTAGTGGAAAACCTATAAGAAGCATAAGCATAAAGAGGCTATGTGTGTGAAATGTAGAGTGAAAGAATGTGCGGGAAAGAGGGAAAGAGACAGAGTTAGATCGTAATGCTATTAATTCACTCTAGTGCTACCCTCAACACGAGCCACAGATACTGCAGAATCTCATTAACTGAAAACCACACACACACACACACACACACACACACACACAAGCGCGTGCACACACACACGATGGTTGGTGTAATGTTGCAGCACTGCTGAGGTAGCAGTGCTGAAAAGCTGAAATCACGTGAAAACATTTGTATTTTAAAGCTGTACAATGCTTTTTCTTTCCTTAATGAACGAAAGCACCACAACTAAATCCAGCTTTCATACTTCATATGACTACTGGATCAATCAGTAGACAACCATGCTTATATTATTCTGAAAAATACATAATCTCCAATAGTAATATAAAATATACGCTTGGACTGCAGTTAGTTAGTCATTAGTTCTGTTAAGATCTGCGACTGGTTCCAGCAAATCTGTTGTGTGTTGATATTGTTTGTTTGGGTGCGGATGTGTCTGCTTGTCTAAGGCTGCTGTTCGGTCACTGGCGTGAGCCCAGCCTCTTTGTGAAATCTGTAGTAATCTGAGTAAAGCCTCTTTGTGGTTTAAGTTGCATCAGGAGGAACTCCCAACCGACACATCAGTCACCTCACCAACACTGGCTGCATGCGGGAGGTTGGTAATTATTCAGTTATTTTTTTGAAATGTACAATGATCTTTACTGACACACACTTACTTGACCACTGTTAAAAGCTGAGATTGTGTGTGACTTTTTTTTTGTATTTTTAAGGTTCTACAGATTAATATTTTTGTGCAATACTAACCCAGATAAATGTGATCCCAGTTTCATATTAGGTACAACACTTTATAACTTTATAGTTTGGGTGTTTGTCCGTTACAGTCCAGCTGCTGCTGATAATTTTGTAATGAATGTTTTCATACAATATTCCAGTCTTGGGCCACTGAATTGTTCTTCATATGGATAACATTCCTATATACTGTAATCAAACAATTTTTCTGGAGTCAAAAGGCTTTCATTGAAAGTGTTTATTGACTTTGCAGCAAGTTGTGGACATGGTGTGAATCCATTTATTTCTTTTCCGATGCCAATATTGAAAGCTTTAATGTCAAACATCAACACCTGTTTCAATCCGATACTTCTTTAAAAGCCACTGTGCTTCAGGTGAGTTTAAGATTAGCATCTAAAAGTAGAATATCTTTTTAGAATATCACAAACTATTCACTCTACTACGCCGCAGAAATACACATGACATCATGCAGTGAGAGTATGTGCTGTTTCAGACTACATTTGTTACAGGTTTAGGTTTGTTTCATTATTTTTTTTCCTGCTAATGTCTGATCTGGCGTTTTCTACTGATGTTGGACCGATACTATACCAATCGATGCCAACAAAAAAGATTTTCCTTAATGTAGCATATAAACTGTTAATCGTTCATTCACTCCCCAGGCCATGTAATTAAGCACTAATTATATTCACTGGTTTGTGATGTCTCACTAATCTAAACCAACACATTTGCTTATAACACAGTCATATACTAAGATATGTAGGTGTCACAGGTCGTCCGTCTGATCAGAATTTCAGATGTAAAGGCACAGAAAAACACCTATTTCTAGGTGATGACGCTTTAAAAGTGTTAATGCAAAAATTAATTATGACCATTTTTGGTACATTAAACCAAACATGCAGGCCATGGGCCCTTTAAGACTTGTGTCTTGACAGTTAAGGACCACTTTGATGGGCAGATCAGCTTGAAGCTGTCAGTCATTGTGAGATAACGTGTTGCAAAGAACCAGTAGCCACTGTCGTCTATAAGACCGCTCTTAGTGACTCAGTAGGCCCCTAAAGACATGGATGTTCATATTTAAAGTGAGTGGTCGTCTCTGTGCAAGCCTGTAGGTTATGGTTGCCCCTGTGGTGGCAGATGGAGAATGGGGCATTTGCAGTAACATGGGAACACTGAGTGACGCGATACATTTGGAAGCAGTTATGTAAGCCAGAACCCCCCCACCCCCACCCCACCCCACTCCCCACACACACCCCACTCCCCACACACACCTCTTCTTTTTTTTTTTTTTTTTGCCAATGGTCGTTCTCTGTTCCCACTGGCTTTCATCCCCCCATTCACTTCCTTATCGCATTAAAAATGTCTTCTCATTCTCTCACCTGCACTCGTGTTCTCCCTAGGCCTCTCTCTCCCTGTCTTTCTCCCCCTCTGTCCCTCTCCCTGTCCCTCTCCCTGTCTGACTCTTTCTCTCTCTCCCTCTTTCAGACTCTGCCGCTCTCCCTTTCTCTCTCTCTCCCCCAACTCCTTCTCCCTTTCTCTTCTTCTACCTCTGTCTCTCCCCATTCTTCCTTTTTCTCTCCTCTCCCTCTCTATCTCTCTCTCTTCCTCTCTCTTTCTCTCATTCATTTTTTTCTTTCTAAGTGCCCATTTTTATCATTTTCTGAAAGTGTTCCAGTCACTCGTTCCTCCCACCTCTTTGCCGCCCAAGATTCTTCCGCCTGGCAGTGTTTCAGATTTGCCCACACACTCACGCACGCGCCTACTAATGTGCACAACCACATTTTATGGGCTGGAATTTTGTGGTTCCTGACTGCGTTTAGTGTACTATCCCAGTCACAGTCGGACAGAGGAAGGGACTAGCTTCATCACAGCATGCCAGGCTATTTTGGGACTAGTGTGAAAGAACATTCTGATTCATCTAAAATAAGAAGGGGACCTGCCTGTGGCTACTACAATTATTGTCCAAAATCTGCTTGGATGGAAGGATGGAAGGATGGGAAAAAAAAAAACCGACATAGATTTAACAGTATCAGCAAAAATCCAGCTAATGAAGCACAGACAGTATAATATAAAATATGTTTTATATAGAAACAGATACCTCTTGTTTGAAATGAATCACTATTCTTTTACTGTTTAATATTTGTATTGAAAGCTCTCTCTAGTTTGAGGTTAACTCTGTGTGTGTGTGTGTGTGTGTGTGTGTGTGTGTGTGTGTGTGTGTGTGTGTGTGTGTGTGTGTGTGTGTG
>JBBIGA010056017.1:0-12551 GCA_037576975.1 Alestes dentex
ATGAAAGATTTTTCGAGTTGTTTTATTGTGTTTTGAGCGAGTTTTGTCGTGTTTTGTGGAAGTTTGCGTTCAAAGCCAACGGGGTGAAGCGGTGGGCTGAGCCGAATCACTTGTGCAGTATGTGCCGACTCGACTCGAGTCCTTGTCAGAGAACAGCGAGTTATTCGGAAACGGAAGAAATATAAAATGACCATCAACTGCCCTGAATCTGGAGCTCCATGCAGTATCTTCCCTCATGGGGTGAGGACGATAATGAGAAAGGTGAGGGATCAGGGGAGGAGCTTGTTAATGATCTGAAGGCAGTTGGGACCACAGTCACTAAGAACACAATTGGTAACACACTATATAATAGATTGAAATCCTATAGAAAATCTGAGGAGGAGCTGAAGCTTCGAGTTACCAAGCAGCAGCCAAGAAACCTAAGGATTTAGAGTTTCTGTAGAGAGGAGTGAGCCAAAATCCCTCCTGAGATGTGTGCAAACCTGTTGAACGACTACAAGAAACGTCACTGCTGTGCTCGCCAACAAGGGTTTCTCCAGCCAGTCTCCGAGTCATGTTTTGCTCGGGGATCAAATACTTATTGCACTCAGTGAAATGCAAATCAATTTACAACTTTTGTGTAACATGTTTTTTCTTGATTTTTGGTTGATATTCTGCCTCTCTCCATAAAAATGAAACTACCTCATAAATTCATTTTTCTGTAAGTTAGCAAACTTACAAATTCAGCATAGGAAATAATAATTATTTAATTATCAAATAATTATTTCCACCACTGTATATACATACACAGACACACACACACACACACACATAGATAAACACAGACAGACACAGACACATTACAGGCCAGAATGGTCTACCCTTTGATTAAAAATAAATAAATGTTATGCTGCTTTTTCAAAAACATTAGAAATACTTAAAACAAACTGAGAACAGCTGACTGGATTTGAAGTGCAACAATATACACTGTAAACGCAGTTTAATGGATGTGAAAGTTAAAATGTACGAGTTTCATCAAAATACACCCTTGCATTTACCACAGCAGCACAGACTCACCACATCTTTTCAGGCTATTTTTTGGAAAAAAAAAAAAAAAAAAAAAAAAGAAAGAAAGGAAAAAAAGATTGTGTCTATCCCAGCACCTTTTCAAGCAGCAAACAGTTCTCTCTCATTTGCTGGATGCTCATTTGGAACCTGTGGGTCCAGCTTATCCCTGCAGCTCAACAGGAGAAAGCTCTGGAGACGAGGGAGGCCAAGGCATCATTCTAACAACTTTTTGCTTTTCTTTGGCCTGGACATCATTTTGGCACAATTTTGAAGACGCTTGGGATCATTACACTGTTGAAGAATGAAATGTTGTCCAACGAGACACTAATAAGAAGGAATTGTGAGATGATGAATACTGATACTTTTCTTTTTTTTCCATGATCAACAAAGTGAATGTCAGTGCAGTTAAGACACACCTGATTTGTCTCTTCAGAACCAACAGTTTGAGCCTTTGTGGCAAAATAATGTGTTACTACAGAATAATGAGTATTTAAGTACTTCTAATATTTTTTTATATTAAAACTTTGAAAAAGCAGCATATTATTTATTGTTTATCTGAGGGTGGGTCCAAACATCTGGCTGGTAGTGTGTGTGTATTTATGTATTAAAAACAAAACAAAACATCCAGTCAGTCCCGTTTAATAGCAAGCGAAACCCCGGTGCTGTTACCTTTAGTGATGGCCGCAGTGAGTGTGGTCTTCCCGTGGTCTACATGGCCAATAGTGCCGATGTTGACGTGAGGTTTATCACGGGAAAATACTTTCTTGGCCTCGGCTGCAAAATTTCTGTGTATAAGCGGAACTGCACACTGAGAGGAAGGAACAACAACAACAAAAAACACATTAGAAAATGGATCTAACTGGCTCATCACCACACCTAGATTCTGCGTTCACGCTCCAGGTCTGTACACAAAATAATCGCTCACTGCTGACGGCATGGACCACTGAGTGAATAGAACATGGTTCTATTTAAACTGAGCACCTGAAGACTTAACTAGCACCAGGATGATAAGTGAGCTGAAAGGCTAAAAAGGTTCCTCCTTTTACAGCATAGACTTTCGATTGCAGTACTGACTGCATGATTCTCTGTAAAACTGCAACAGTTAAAATCAGACCCAGAATAACAGAGGCAGAACTGTAAAAAGTACTAATAAGATGAAGGTTTTAGCGTTAAACACAGATAAATTCATTATTTTTAGGACTGTGCCAGTCTGACACTCAGATCAGAAAAAGCCTGAACAATCATGTAAATGCTGAATTAAACTTTGAGTGATGTGCCACAAAGACAGACACACAGATGAGAACACAGACAAGCAGCCGGGCCGCCTCCCAAAAAGGCTCCCTGCTTCCTACATAGTGCAATTAAAATACAGACTCCTGCACCCAGACAGTGTAAAAAAGGTCTAACAAAGAGACGCTGAAGATTCAGCCATGTGAGCAGAACTCCATAACGGACACACTGTGCATTATAGGGGTTTAAAACTTATACAGCACCCCCTAGAGGAAGTAGGGAGTTATTTTGGATTCAAACAAATGTTTTGACAAAGCAGTTGTTCAAAGGGAAAAAAAATATGGCATCGGACTGGTACAGGTACCAGCCCAACGATGCATCAGTATCAAAAAAAAAGTTAGTGACTGCAGGACACGACGACTGAACAAGAACATGATTGTCTTCAAAAACTTACATACAGCACACAAACTGCATTACTGTTCAAAAGTATGGAGTCACCCTCATTTCTTTATATTTTGCTTTAATCACCTTGTTGGTGCAAAAATACTACTTCAATCATTATATAAAAGAAATGGGAACTAATGTTACACTGTGTGTCTTAACGAAAAAGAAAAAAAAAAAAACATTCCTCTGAAACTGGTCAGGTTCAGGGACTGGACTGAAAATGAGTCTTTAATAGTCCTTCGGGAAGCCTGGAGACCTGTTCTTCAAGACGGTATTAAAATACAAGTCAGTCTGTCTCTTGGAAGCAAAATATGAAGAAACGAGGGGTGGTCAGTTAAGCCACATCTGCACTTACCAGTTTAAAGGAGTTGTGCAGTAAACTGGAAGAAGTCAGCTGGAGGGCTGATGAAGAGACAAAAAAAAAACAAACAAACAACAACAACAATCACTACTTTGTAACTCTCAAAATCACTCTTCTTACAAGTTTCAAAGATATCCAAATCATCACAAACCAAACTCTTTAAAGATCCCCCAGGTAAGGAAGGGTCATGTTTTCCAATTTCAGTAAAAGGTACTGCTGATAAACAGTAGAACACAGGGCTGCACGATATATTTCCTGTTAATCGTCAGTGTGAGATCAGCCTCTGCAGTGCTGATATCAAAAGGCTGCAATATGCAAATGAGCCTCAAACCAATCAGTGTTTCTGACAGGGTGACCAATCACAACTCTGGGTGTTCTGGTGAATCAAGGTCTGCATGTAATTAAACGAAAGTCTAATTGTTTTAATCATTAACCATAATCATATTTTAATACTTTTAACCACTGAAGACATTGATTGGCCGACATGTTTTTAAAGAACTACTATTCTACACATTCTCTTTATCCTTTACCAATAAGACATTAGGCAAGAGCTGCACAATATGGACAAAATATCAGTATTGTGATTTTACTGCTACATGTTGTGCTTGTGATGACTCACTATATTAAAGAGCCCACATCATCAATTTTCCAGATCTAAAAAGGCTTGAAGTATGTAAACAATGCTTCACTCCTCCATTTACACGCTCCAAGCTGAAAAAAAAAAACAAACAGCTTTTTTGATGTCACAAACCCTCATATTTCCATATGTCTCCTTATTCAGCCTAGAGCAGTTTAGACCGACCCATTCATGCTTAAGTGCTAAGGAGTGTTTCAGCCCCACTCCGTCTTTTGAATGAGCTGCAATGCAGGGCAGGCAATCAGAAAAGAGATCATATACATAGATCAGTCACAAAAGTACAGTAACCAAACAGTCTGTTTAATTCTAAAGTTTTAGAATGATCCTGTAAGAATGAATTATGATGAATTGTGAAATCTTTTTAGTACCCAAACCAGGACAAAAAAAAAATGTAGAATACACCTAAAACACCTCAACCAATCATTGCCTTTAACTGTCAAAGATTAAAATAATTAGACTTTTGATTGACTACATGAAGACCTCAGCCCATCAGAACACCCATTAACTCACCTGGAGCTGTGATTGGTCAGGGGCGCACTGTGATTGGTCAGAGGCTCATTTGCATACTGCAGCCTTTTGTGATATTAGTGTTGCAGGGACAGATATCACGATATATTGATTATATATCCTGTAGCCCTAGTTCAGGCTATTTTAAGTCCGGAAAAGCGATGATCTGGGCTCGTCTATAATATAATGAAAGTCATCACAAGCACAATATGTAGCAGTAAAATCGCAACAGTTGAGCAGCGTAGCTGGTGGCCTGGGGGTTAGGGAGTTTCCCCCGTGATCAGAAGGTCGTGGGTTTTAATCCCAGGGTGACAGAGACACCACTGAGGTACCCTTGAGCTAGGTACCCCACCTCACATTGTGGTGTGGTGGGTACACGCGTGACTATAAGTGGTCACTATACTTTGATCTAAAACAGTCTCTTCCAGGGCACTAGATTAGGTACGGAGAGGTTTGGGATAAGGCCCGGGACCGAGGACGCACAGCCTGTGGTGGATTGGGCTGCGGCCCGTTTCTCCAGCTCCATGAGAGACCCTGTAGGACCACCATCTCCGACGTCTTTAACATCGGCACGCTGCTTGAAGTCTTGTTCCGTGATCGCGCGGCTGCAGTGACCTTGCTTTCAGTGCACGAGCATCCACGCGCCGCGCCAGCCCTGCATGAGCCCGCTTTACCTCCTCGTGCCCAGTCCGGTGTCTAGAACCGGCACCGGTTCCTACCGCCCCCACTCCCAACTCCGAACCGAACCAGGCCGGGCCGAGCCGGGCCGAGCCGAGTCTTACCAGATAAACCCGCGCGGAGTCCAAGCAGCGCCGCCATGCCTGACCTCAGAGGAGCCGTACTGCACATGCGCAGGAGAAATAAACCCCGCGAGTGGTACGTAACCGTTGTAAACGAGGGGTCAAAGAAATACAGGAACGTGTTGCTGCTGTCGGTGTTGATTTGTTTCTCTCACAAATAACCCGTTTAATCAACATAATCAGCATTTAATGGTGTATAATGATATTGGTAATGCATCGCTTACCAATAATTATTAATATTTTAAATAAACGGCCTTTTACTAACAATATCAAATAATAACACATTCATGATTAAAAATTGTTTAAAAATATTATATATCATTTAATAATACATGTTAAAATAATTATAAAACTAGGTTCTGTAGCATTTTCATAGAAAACAAAAGCAAAGTCTCCTGTCAGAAATCTCTAGTTATTTAAATTCCCTTTTTTCAGCAACGTAATTGTCACAGAAACTACTTGCGTGTTTGCTTGTTTGTTTAGTTATTTAAATTTATTATGGTGATATTTTTAGAGAAACTGCTCATTTTAGAAAAGATGAAGGAGAGAGTTGTATCTGAAGATATGTTTGAGTCCTGACTGCTAGTGTGGAGCGCAGTGGGCGGAGATTTAGGAGTTTTACGGTAAAAGTGAACGACGTCACTGTAGAGCGACCCGAACCGCCGTCACGCGGAGACGAGAAACACGGAGAAGATTCTGGAGAGGAGGAGAGTGTTGTACACACCGTACAGCCACCTCACACACCCACACTCGCTCCCCACATTACTGAACCGACCCCGCTGCGCTGCTGAGCATTGGAGAGACTCCACAAAGTGAGACTGTGTTCAATATTACTCTGTATTCGTGTCCGTGTATGCTGACCACTGAAAAGACAGACTCCTCATCATTACTCTGATGCTGAGTGAGTGAGTGAGTGAGTGAGTGAGTGAGTGAGTGAGTAAAGGTGTGAGTGAGAGAAAGTGTGAATGTGGGAGTGGGTGTATCTGATTGTGAGAGAAAGCGTGTGTGTATGGGTGAGAGTAGAAGAACGTGTATGAGCAGGTGTGTGGGTAAGAGAAAATGTGGGTGAGTGTGTGTGACTGTGTGAAAGAAAATGTGTTTCTGGAGAGACAGACTCCTCAGAGTGAGACTATTTCCATAATTATTTTGATGCTGAGTGGGTGTAAATGTGTGGTTGAGAGTAAGAGAACCTGTGTGTATGGAGTGATTGTGTGAGTGAGAGAAAGTGCGAAAAAAGTTCAGTGCTGATAAATATTGTAGCTCTATACACTCTGTGTGTATGAGAGAGTGAGGTCAGTATAAGTGATCATTATTTGTTTATTATTCTGCTCAGATGACGGACAGTAACAGACATCACACTCAGAATTTGCAAGGACTTCTGCGATTGGCTGTTGAAGCTGGCTCTGCCTCCGAAGGCCCCCAAGCCTATGAGCCGATGTCACAGGAGGTAAACCAGGAATCATGACCTTTAGTGTGCAGGTCAGGGTGGGCCAGACATGTTCTGTGTGTTGTTTGCGGTGATCGTCCATCACAGGAGCTCTTTCTCTTCTCTTTTTCTTTTTAAAAATTACTGTTTTAGAGATAAATGGTTTTGTTCTGACAGTGATGACAAACTTATTATTAGATGTGCTTAGAGAAAGTCTCTCTCCCCTCCCCTTATCTCCCTCTCTCCTTCCCCTTCCCCTCTCTCACCCCTCTTTTCTCTCTCTCTCTCTCTCTCTCTATCTCTGCCTTTCCCACTCTCTTTCTTTTCTCTCTCTCCCTCTCTGTATCCTCTCTTTTTCTTTCCTTTCTCTCTCGCTCTCTCTTCCTCCTTTTCTCTTTCTCTCCCCATTTTCTTTCTCTTTCCCTCTCTCTTTCCCTCTCTCTTTCTTTTTGTCTCTCTCTTTCTGTGCATATGTGTAGAGGGTGGAGTTCCTGCGGGGGGCGCTGGCGGAGGTGTGTAAGGGTCAGTTGGACGAGGTGGAGCAGATGAAGCAGTGTGTGTCTGTGCTACTGAGGGACGAGTGCTGCCGTGAGAAGGAGGGAGAGAGGGGAGAGGAGGAAGAGGAGGAGGAGGAGGATGAAAGAGAGGCTGCCCTGGACTTATTGTCTGACCTCTGTGAGAATCTGGACAACGCAAGAGGTGTGTGTCACACTGACAATGAGAATCCCTTCTTTAGACTGATTATCATACCTTTCTGAGGTGCATTTGAGCACCGTATCAAATAAGTGGTAAGTAGTAGTAGTACTTCAGCCACCCCAGTTTCCCCAGCTTCATGTGTTAACAGTCACAGAGAGGGTTGTTTCCCTGTGCTTTCTGGTCGGGGAAAGGTGTCTGACTGTCATCTGCGCTTATGCGCTGAATGACAATCTGGGGTACGCGGGCTTCTTTGGGTGCTGTGTTAGGAGTTCAGTGCGGCCGTGGAAAGTGACTTTTTGTCAGCCTCAAAAAGATTCTGGCAAACCATTCGGCAGATCAGGAGGGAGAACCAGTGCTCTTTTCCAGCTGTTTGCGAGGTGCAGTTGACTCTGATTGGGGACATCATGTGGTGGTGGAAGGAATACTTGGAGAATCTCCTCAATCCTGACTATTGAGGGCATTTGGTCACTGTAGGAACAGAGCTGGAGTCTGGTTCTCATTGCAGAGAGTAAATCAGACATGTTCCCAGTGCATGCGTGATTCTGCCCTGCCCTTTGTCACCGGTCCTGTTCATGAAATTCATGGAAGGGATGTCTAGGTGCTACCAAGGTGCGGAAGGTGTCCAGTTTGGTGGCCTCAGGTTCGCGTTGCTGCTTTTGGCGGATGATGTGGTCCTGTTTGCTTCATCAATCGGCAAATTGCACAGTTTCCAGCCAAGTGTGAAGTGACTGGGATGAAGATTATCACCTCCAATTTCGAGGCCATGGTACTCGCCTGGAAACAGGTGGATTGCCCTCTTCAGTTCGGGGGGAGTTGCTGCCCCAAATGGAGGATTTCAAGTATCTCAGGGTTCACAAGTGAGTGTGGAGGGAATCAGGAGTTGGACAGATGGATTGGGGCACCGTCGGCTGTGCTCCGGACGCTGAACCGATCTGTTGTGGTGAAGAAAGAGTCACAAGATGTGGGTAGTGACCATAAGAATGTGGTCACTACCCACATGTCAAACTGTCTTATCTTTTACTTAATGAGTAAATTAAATGAAACAAATGTTTTATTGCAACAAGCTGCAAAGTGCCTGAAGATACAAAGTACCTATCAACCACGGAGCATCAAGCACCACCAGTATGTTTAAACGATTCATTTGTAGGTCATTGTGTGACTTAACAAACAAAAAACATTCCTCTGAAAGTGGTCAGGCTCAGGGACTGGACTGATAATGAGAATGTTTGAAAGTCCTTCAGCAAGACTGGAGAACTGTTACTCAAGACGACATTAAAAATACAAGAAAGTCTGGATCTCTGGAAGCAAAATACAAAGACATGAGGGGTCACTCAAGACTTTTGCACTGTATATTTAAAAATGTGTGTTTGGTTAATGTGTCTGTGTTTCAGATTTGATGAAGATGGGTGGTCTGGACGTGTGTGTGTCTCGGTGTTTGTGTCACTCGGAGGCTGGTGTTCGGTGGAGAGCTGCTCAGCTCATCGCCAGCTGTGGGCAGAACATGCCGGAGGTGCAGGAGTATCTTCTCCAGAAGGGGGCGCTGAACATACTGCTCCAGCTCACTGACCACGACACGCACCCCACCGTCCGTGTCAAAGCACTCTACGCTGTCTCCTGTGAGTCAACTGTGCGTGTATGTGTGTGTGCGCGTGCAGATGTTTGCATTCGTGTGTGCACATATAAAGGTGTCCGTATTATAAGTTACTCTGTAACACCCCCCCCCCCCAAAAAAAACCCAAAAAACAAAAAATGCTTGGGCAACATGTCATCTCGGATCAAAAATACTGTGTGTGTGGATGTTTGAGAGAGTATGAGTGAGTGCGCATGAGTGTGTGTGTGTTCTTCTCATGTTCCTCTCTGCTTGTAGGTCTGGTTCGCGAGCAGGAGGCGGGTCTGCGGGAGTTCCTGTCTCTGGACGGGTTCTCAGTGCTGATGAGGGGGATGCAGGCGGACTGTGACAAACTCCGAACCAAATCAGCCTTTCTGCTGCTCAACCTGCTCACCAGCCACCCCGAGCACAAAGGTATGTGTGTGAGTCTTTGTGACTAGTTCAAATCTTCTCAGACGAGAGATGTGTGGCTGTTCTATCACATTATAAATATATCTTACAGCACAGGATGCTTGTGGATTCTGTATGTTTGACACAGGTTTTAAATCTGAAGTAGAATGCAATTCCACAAAAACGGGACGTGTTCTTGCTGAGACTGAGACTTGAAGACACAAAAAGAATGTGTGCTCAAGCTTTAAATCCCACCCAACTTTTGACTTAAATCCCACTTCAACTTTTGACAGACTCCCATGTAACACCAAGGACTGCTGAAATTATTATTTAAAGCCCACAATAAACAGTGGCATGTCTTTCTTTTCATAACTGCCGTCAGAGTGATTTAATATCACAATGCTCATTTAGTCATACTCTCTCCATATTGCTTAACAAGGTCACTCGCCCCTCCGCTTTCTCGCTTTAGACATTGCTGAGGCAGTGAAATTCAGTATTCTCACCCACAAAACTTTGTTCTTTAAATAATCAGTGTTCTGCCTCTGATCATCCAAAAAGTTGTATACAAGCGCAGTGGGGGGGAAGGTTTAATGAACATGTCAGAGTTGGAAGAAGGTGTGCCGAAATTCAACAATAATAATAATAATAATAATGAGACCAACGAAGAGCAAATAACTTTTACCAAATGTGGCTAAAGCATATTTAGTAAACTGAGCTGAATGTGCAGTAAAACAACAGTTTCAGACTTCAAACAGGCCATCTTAACACCTCAAGTTTCTTTTTACTCACAGTTTTGCTGATTAATGCTCTCTCTCTCATTTTCTTTCTGTGTGTCTACCAGAAACAGTGCTGTGTATGGGAATGGTGCAGCAGTTGGTGGCAGTGCTTCGCTCTTCTCACTCTTTAGTACATGAACATGTTCTTGGCGTCCTCTGCTGGTGAGTTGCTGCATTTACCTGAAAATATCTTCACACTCTCTGTAAAGAGGCATAATTTATTATATTTTTAAAAAATGTTTACTGTGCTCTTTACAGACTGTGAATAAATGATAAATAATATTTGCTGTGCTTTTGTTTTTTTGTTTCTGGATGAGCTGACGTCACAGTGCTTGCTCAGAGCCTCTCTCTCCCAATACATGCTTATGGCGACTTGCCCCTCAGCTCTCTCTACCTATATGTTGAACAGGTGTAGGGCTGCAACTATCGAATATTTCTGTAATCGAGTATTCTGTCGATTTTTTCCCATTGATTAATCGAGTACTTGGATAAATCATACTTTTGTCTTTTTTAAACAACTGAATCAATAGTGTGTTATGCAACATGAAAGGCACCCGGACTGGCTAGCAACACACATGACTCTTGTCTCCTATCCCTAGTTCAAGTCCGGATGCGCTCCTCTAACTCTGAAACCTTCTCCGTCAGATACGTAACTAACATACACTTTACATTAGTAAACTTCCCGCGAGTGCTAGTGACAGAGGGGCTGAACTACACATGCCGCACTCCGTGCAGAGAAGGCGCTCGCCAAACTCCATACTGAAACTTATCGTTTATCGGACCAGTCGTCTCTCGTCTGTGGGCTGATGATGATGTAGACCAATGGAAATAGTTTAATAACCGTCCAAAACGTTAAGTTAACTCGCTAGTAAGTTATAATTAGCGACTAAAAACAGAAGTACAAACATGCTGAGACGCTCAGCAGCACCGGCGGCAAAACCAATGTACACTGCACAACGTTTTCCGCCTTACGCAGTGTAAAATGGTCCCACACTTTAGACATTTTCTGCCTTTTATGCACACTGGGATCTTCATTTTCCGCCATTTCCATAGAGAGCAAAATAAACGCGCTGTCTTAAAACAATGATACCGGAGCTGCGCAGTAGTCTACAAAGCGGGAGTGATACGAAAGCAGAGACGTTTTAAATAGATGCTACATAAATTAAGCGAAGCCTGGAGGCAAAGAATTTGCCTCAAACATTTTTTGTAATCGAATTATTCGAGTTACTCGAATAATTGTTTCAGCCTTACACAGGCAACTTGGATCTTTAACTGGTCAGTGCTCGGCCCCCGATCGGGATTCCCAGTTTTTCAAACAGCCTCGGAGGAGAAGTGGGGCCAAAATTCACCACGTATTATAATAATAATTATGACAACATCAACATAACAATAATAATAATATTTTATTATTATTACTATTATTATTATTATTATATTAATATTATTTAACAAGAATAATAACCTGCACAGGGAACAATAACAAAAAATCTTTAATTGAATTTAATTGAATAACAAAAAAATCTTTAATTGAATTTGGCATTAGGAATAGAGCAAGAATAAACTGTGTGTTTGTGTGTGTGTGTGTGTTCTCTACACAATACTGATCATTAACCTATTTAATCCCATCGGTCACAATAGTGACCAAAAAAAACGTTATCATTGATAAGGCCTAAAAATGTTTCTGTGTTAAATATCAATGCATTGTCTGCAAATATTGAAAAAATAAAATGTCTCAGGGAAATAAGTGAAGTGTCACACCTTTAGGATAAATTGTCACATGATCAGAGCTTTTTACTCTCTGGCTGCACCATGAGAAAAGGAGGCTACATCAAAGCCCCCTAACAAAAGGTTAGTAAAGCATGTTGATATAAAAATAGGACAATTATTCTTAGTACACATTATCCTTAAGGTGTGTAGTATTGATATCTACACGTGCAAATACTTAACTCTGTCCAGTGTTGTCATAAAATAAGTAAACATGTTAATGGCAACAATAGTGACCGATAGGATAATGTAGTGCGTCTAGATTTATACAAACATACATTAATTAGAAATTGTTGTGCCTAATTTTCTACTCTGTGTTTTTATTATTATTATTTTAGTTTTACTCTGAGTGAGGTTCTGGATAGGATCAGGCAAGATAAGACAAACCTTCTCACTGGCCAATTATCACAATGCACTGGTTCCAGAAATGTCGTCACTGTGACAAACCCAGTATCTATGCATGTGAAAAATATGATAATCCAGTATACACATTATGCCACTGGTCACTATTGTGACCGAGCATAAAACTCAGTTTTTTACCTACTTTACCATGAAATGTTTTAAAAATTGCGATTGATTATTTCAAAGAGTGAGTAATGACACGTGATCTGTATATTTTTATTAAAATAATTTGGGATTAAATGGGTTAAGAGTGTGTGTGTGTCTGTCTGTGTGTGTCTGTCTGTGTGTGTCTGTCTGTGTGTGTCTGTCTGTGTGTGTGTCTGTCTGTGTGTGTCTGTCTGTGTGTGTCTGTCTGTGTGTGTGTCTGTCTGTGTGTGTGTCTGTCTGTGTGTGTCTGTCTGTGTGTGTCTGTCTGTGTGTGTCTGTCTGTGTGTGTCTGTCTGTGTGTGTCTGTCTGTGTGT